>JAIUZE010073901.1:0-13300 GCA_022085475.1 Heliosperma pusillum
TCACCCCAATGAAGAAGACAGTTCAGGGTTCAACAACCCATGCCCATCCCCCACACAACCCACATTACCCCACACAAAACAGAAACAGAGCCATTCAGGCCCAGACAGACCAGTTAACAAACCCAGCCTCTAGGAGGTACACCAGGGCATCCCAACCACCCCCACTATGGCCTACCATCAAGACAACCCTCTAAGCTACAAGTTTGCCCAGAACAAACCATTTTGAAGTCTAGTAAAAACCCATGAAACAGACACCCCAAAGCTAGAGTCCAGTAAACAGCATAGCAGAGGTAGTACATGCTCAGATGATGTTTTCTTTTGCTTAAGTCAACGTGTCTTCATCTAAGGCAGGTTTATCTATGTCCTCATAAGAGTGGAGAGTTCCAAGGAGCAACAAAACACCCAGAGCAAAGCACAAGACAACAAGATCAACAGATTTCCATTTCAGGAAAACTCCAAAAACTACTTTATTTGCTTTTGCTCAGTCTGTTTCTTTTGTGTTTTGTGTCTGTTCTTTATAGTTGTTAAGCTCGTCCTCTTGTGAGGCCCTTAATTAATGTCAGTAGAAGTAGTTTAGATCCTAAGCTGGCCCTTGGATGATACATACATCCAATGGTTCACAAGATATCAGTCCCTCTATATAAGGAGGTCTTGTATGTTGTTGTTAGGAGACTTTTATGAATGAATGAATTAAACTTTGAGAAATCACTCAATGTTATCAAACTTGTGCTAAGAGCTGTAGTTTGAAGCAAGCCTGATACACCTCCAAGGTGTTTGCTCAGTGCCTTGTATTGTGAGCTAAGTTATACCTGTGCTTTGCTGTGGTTTAACTTACTTGCTGTTGAGGTTAGTCTAGGGTGTTTGTGCTTTGCTGTAACACTTGAAACTGTCTCTAAAACCAGTCTTGAATCCTTTTTCTCTTGTGCTTTGCTGTAGAGGATTGTATCCAAGTCATATCCCTTGAATCTTTCAGTTAAACAACTCACAATCTCTAAAACAACACCCCCTTGTTACTTGATATTGTTTTCAGTTTGAGTCAAGCTAATCAAATCACTTAAATTTTATGAACCTTAGTAGTTTACACTCCACCTAAAGTGGATGGCCTACGTAGGTTGAACCCCAAGATGGCGGAGGTAGTGAAAAACGAGATCATGAAATTGCTTGAGGCCGGCATTATTTACCAAATCACCGATAGTTCGTTGGTGAGTCCCGTGCATGTAGTACCCAAGAAAGGTGGGGTGACTATGGTGGAACAAGAGGATGGGACTCTCCTCGCTTCTAGGCCCGTGACCGGTTGGCGGATGTGCATTGATTATCTCAAACTAAATGTCGCCACCCTCAAAGACCACTACCCCATACCCTTTATAGACCAAATGCTCGAAAGACTAGCCGGACAATCCTACTACTCATTTCTTGATGGTTATTCCGGGTTTTTCATAATACCCATACACCCGGAAGACCAAGAAAAGACCACCTTCACTTGCCCCATTGGAGTATATGTTTATAAGAGGATTTCCTTTGGGCTTTGTAATGCTCCAGGGACGTTTCAAAGATGCATGACAGCAATTTTTGCTAATTTTCTTGAGAAAAGTATGGAGGTGTTCATGGACCATTTTAGTGTCCATGGAGACTCGTTTGATCTTGGATTATTAAACTTGTGAAATCTCTTGAAAATGTGTGAGGAGCACAACCTCGTCTTAAATTGGGAAAAATGTCACTTCATGGTGGAGGGGGGGGGGGGGTTGTGCTTGGTCATGTCGTGTCTAAGAGAGGAATAAAGGCTGATAAGGCTAAGGTTTTGGTGATAAAAAACTTATCACCCCCTACATATGTGAAGGGAGTGAGAAGCTTTATAGGCTATATGGGCTTTTACCGACGTTTCATCAAAGATTTCTCCAAAATTGCCAAGCCTTTGACTTCTCTTCTTCTTAAGGATACCCTGTTTGTATTTGATGATTCTTGATTGAGTGTTTTCTGTAGGTTGAAAGAGGCCCTTGTGACAGCTCCAATAATCGGCTCACCGGATTGGAGCCTTACCTTTAAAGTAATGTGTGACGCCTCCGATTATGCGGTCGGGGCGGTGCTTGGGCAAGTGGTGAACAAGAGACACCATGTCATCTACTACACTAGCAAGACCCTAGATCAAACTCAAGTGAATTATTCTACAACGGAGAAAGAGATGTTGGCTATTGTGCATGTCGTGGAAACGTTTCGGCAATACTTTGTTGGTTCTAAGGTGGTGGTGTACTCGGATCACAGCGCCTTGAGGCAATTGTTGGAGAAGAAAGATGCAAAGCCAAGACTCTTAGGTAAGTCCTATTAATTAAAGAGTTCGACTTGGAGATTAGAGACAAGGCGGGTGCGGTAAATGTTGTTGCCGACTACTTGTCTAGGTTGACTATCGAAGATCATGGGTTGAAAGATGAGAGTGACCCAATTAATGAGTGGCTAAGAGAAGATAGCTTGATGATGATTAGTGGAAAATCACCATGGTTTGCGGACTTGGCGAATTTTATTGTTAGTAGGTTCATTTCGGGGGAGCTTGATGCTAGAGCGAGGAGGAAATTGAAACAATGATTCAAAACGTTACTTTTGGAAGGACCCACATCTTTTCCGTAAGTATGGTGATGGCATGTTTAGGAGGTGTGTTCCGAGAGAAGAAGGATTAGAGATAGTGGATAAGATTCACAATTTGGCCTATGATGGCCACCTTGGTACGTCACGAACTATTAAAAAGGTGTTACAAGGTGGTTTCTTTTGGCCATCGATGTTTAAGAATGTCCATTATTGTGTCAAGTCATGCGATAGATGTCAAAGGACAGGGAACATAGCGCCAAGAAACGAGATGCCCCTCAACAATACTCTTGAAATTGAGCTCTTTGATTGTTGGGGAATTGACTTCATGGGACCATTCCCAAACTCTTGTGGGAATGAGTACAATTTTGTTGCGGTGGACTATGTGTCCAAGTGGATTGAGGCCGTGGCTACCCCAACAAACGATGCGAAAATTGTTATTAAGCTCTTCAAGAATACCATTTTTCCAAGATTTGGGACCCTGAGAGTGTTTATTAGTGATGGGAGTTCACACTTTAGTAAGAGCACCTTCAAGACTTTGCTCTCCTCTCATGGTGTCACCCACAAGACTTTTCTTGCCTACCACCCTCAAACAAGTGGGCAAGTGGAGGTTTCGAATCGTTAAATTAAAGCCGTCTTGGAGAACGTTACAAGAAAAAATCGAAAAGATTGGTCCCAAAAGCTCCCCGATGTGTTATGGGATCTTAGTACCGCCTTCAAAATTCCTCTTAGCATAACTCCTTAAGATCTTGTCTATGGCAAGGCTTGTCATTTGCCAATTGAGTTGGAGCATAAGGCGTGATGGGCTTTGAAAGAGATAAATTTTGACATTGATATGGCCGGAGAGAGGCGTTTCCTTCAAATGAGTGAGCTCAAGGAGTTGAGGCTTGATGCCTATGAAAGTTCAAAGGTGTATAAAAATCAAACAAAGAAATGGCATGATGCCAAGTTGGTAAAGAAAGACATAAGCGTTGGCGATCAAGTCCTCCTTTACAACTCAAAGGTTAAATTATTTCCGGGCAAGCTAAGGTCTAGAAAGTCAGGACCTTTTCAAGTTGTTGATATATCGTCTCATGGCGCATATGAGCTTTGGAGTGAAGAGGGTGGCAACTTCAAGGTGAATGGTAATCGAGTGAAGCGGTATTATGATGGAGATGCTAAGGGTACGGTTGAAATACTCTTTCTTGGGGATCCTCTTCCCAAGGAAGAGTCTTGTTTGTAATCTCATATCCTTTGATAGGTTTGGTGGAATTCCTCAAGAACCACCAATTTTTGTATATAGCATGCATTTTAGGAGTAGTTATGAGGATTTAGGATTCCATACTCGGGTAACAAGGTCCTTGGAGGAAGCTTTTCTCTTGATGGGTTTTAGAAGAATTAAAGTCGGATTTGGCTTGAAACCTTCTTGTTGGGGAAATGATGATTGAGTCGTGATTGTTGGGTAATTTAAGAAATTTTTTTAGTAAAACAAAAAGAAGGATAAGAGAAGCGCAAGTGCTTCAGGCCGGGCACCCGGCAGCCGGTGCTCCAACCGGCCCAGACCACTCCAGAGAGGAGACCAGGCGAGTGAAAAATTGAAGGCCAGGTGCTCCAACCAGCCCAAAACGCATTAGTAGAAAATATTTCGAAATCAAAGAATTAATCTCAGGTGCTCGAGGCCTTGCACCCGGCGGTCGGTGCTCCAACCGGCCCAGAACACATCCGAAAGGCAATTTCCGAAAAACAAAAAAAATTGACTTGTGCTCCAGGCCGGTGCCCCAACCGGCCCAAAACAGAACTGGTGCACTACACATACCTGACGCCCCCTTTCTTCATTCTTCTTCCCTTATTTTTCTTTTTCTCTCCTACCACTAACTCCATAAAATCTTCCCCAAATCACCACATACTCCACTCAAACTCCATTAAACCTCAAAAGAAACCCATCAAACTCCACAAAACCTTCCCACAAATCAAAACCTCTAATTTTTTTCCCCAATTTAGATTGATTTTTGCTCAATTTCATCATGGCTCAACAACCACCTCAGAAGAGGACAAGGGCTCAACTTGAGGCGGAATTGGAGGCACGACTTCAACAGTTATTGAAGGGATGGGTCCAGATGAAGATTTTCCGGATGTTTTTTTCACTAGTGAAGTTGCTATAGGTCAATTTCAATGCCTTCAACGCTGAAATCTCCCCCATTCCCAATTTATTTGTACAAATTCAATGAGAAAATTCGGCCTAGATACCGTGACCCTAGAACTCTTCAAGGGTTTAGGTATAGAAGAGCTTTATGGGCATCATTTTCGCACTTATACTCGTCTCACATGGGAATTTTTGAGCTCCTTTAGTCATGAAAAGGATCTTAATTCGGGCATGGTTAAATCAATTCGCATATGGCATAGATTTATGGGATGGACTTTGTTTGGACGTGAAGAATGCCATAACTTCCGGTCCAATGACCTTTCTGACAACACCAAAATGTGTTGAGTCTAGTAGTATTTATTAGGTTCGTTTAGTATACTTTTTACAGGTCGTTAGCATCGTTTTATGCTAACCTTAGTCCTTGTAATTATGTTGTTATTCAGTATTTTTTAGTCAACTTTTAGAGTCAAACCCGGAAGTCAACAAAAGTCAAAGTCAAACCCGAGACCCGAGACCCAAACCTGACAATTGGAGTGGGCTACAAGCAAATCATCAATGCAAGAAGACCAAGTCCAAAGGGTCAATGGAAGTCAAGGCGGGACTAGAATCCAAAGGGTCAACGAAAGTCAAGGCGCTCAACCAAAGGGAAAAACTGGCAGCGTGAAACGCTGCCAACGTCCCACGACACTGCCAGCGTCCTTGGGCGCTGCCAGAGTCCTGGTCTCAGGCATGCGTTCCTTCATTCTCCATCTTGTCATTTTGAGGCCCATTTCTCAAGGCCCTAGGTTTCCGGAGCCAAGGGTATAAAAGAGCCAAATTGTAGAGAGAGAAACACACAACATTGGATACAACATTCCACAACACAACACAATAGAATTCTCTCAAGTTTTGTTCTTTATTTTTGGCTTGTAATTTGGTTGAACTTCATAATGGGTTGTAATATTTGGATTATGGGTAGCTAATCTTCCATTTCTTAGTGTAATTGGAACAAGTTCTCTCCTTTTAGCATTGTAAGGCCTTTTTGAACCTCTTCTTCTCTATTTAATTCCATTTTCTCATGTTTAAATTCCATTGTTGAATTAATTGTTGTTGAGACTAACCATCTTAGTAAGTGTTTGTTTAATTAGTGCTATGTCTAGATAAATTTGGTTAATTTGTCTTGATATTGTTGAAGCAACCTTGAAAGATTGTAACTTTGGTTTAAAGTTGGAATCTTTTGAGTGGAATTTGGTTTATTGTGTAATTAGAACATGGTTTAGTGTTTTATTACATGGTTCTAGCTTGTTTCTTTGGTTTTGTTCATAAAGCTTGCATCTTGATTTGGGCTCATGTTTTAATGGGTGTAAATTTAGTTGTAAAGGGTCATCCTTGGTTGGTTTAATCCATGTTGGCTAATTTCTTAGAAACTTGTATTAGATAATTAGAGAAGAGAGGAAAAGAAGAGTCTTTACTTTGTTAATTGTGGGGAACTTGGGAAAATTACACAAAGTTGTTTCTCCATATTTGAATGTTTGAATCTTTAGTTTTTGTTGGTAATTTTATACTTGCTAATCAATTCTCATGTCAAACTTTCTCCCTATATGTTATCCTACATGTTTTGTCATTGTGAATATCATAGTTAGTAATTAATTTAAGCTTTTGTCTTAATTAGTGTCTTAATTTGTGATTAGAGTAATTAGTTTGTTAATTTGTTTTTAGCAAGAGTCTAGATTAGATTAATTTAGTTAATACCGCCTTCTCTTGGGTTCGACCTTATTCTTACCATTTACTACCTTTGTTTAAGATAGTTTGTGTTTGTTTAGGAGTTATAAATTGTTATTTGATCGTAGCTAATTAGCGGAATTAGCGACACCGTTTTTAAGCTCGTCAAATTTGGTGTCGTTGCCGGGGAAGGCAATATAGCTAAATATCAAATTGAAACTCTTGTTTGTGTAATAACTTGTTTAGATTATTTTTCAAATTTTTCTTAGCTTATAGGTTACTTTGTGTTGAAGTTACTAATTTGTGTTGTTGAGTTGTGTTAGAAGTTTATGCCTAGGTCACAAGAGGAAATTGGTGACCAAGATATTGATCCATCTTCAAGTAGCATATCAAATTGGTTATTTTCAAATCCCCTTTATAGGAGACCTTTTTGGAGGGAACCTAGTGAAGAGGAGTTGGAAAATAATATTTCAAGAACAACCGGAGGAAGTGTTTGAGTCACCACCTAGGATACCATCTCCATTGAACGTTCTTTACCCACCCAATATGGAGGATAATAGGACAATCGGTGAGATTCAGACAAGGAATTATGAGGAGCAACCACTTTGTATTGCATATCCTCCCATGGGGGATGTGAACTTTGAGCTCAAAGGTGTCTTCGTCCACAACTTACCTAGATTCCATGGCATGGTGGGGAATGACCCTAATAGACACTTGGCCGAATTTCATATGATTTCCCAAGGTGCTATTCCCCAAGGAGTGACTGAAGATCAATTCAAGCTAAGGGCATTTCCGTTTTCTCTTCAAGATGCCGCGAAAGAATGGCTCTTTTACCTTCCAGCTCACTCCGTTACCACTTGGGCGGGCTTGAAGAAAAAGTTTCTTGAAAAGTATTATCCGGATTCAAGACACAATCACTCCAAGAAGCTTATCACTACTATTGAGCAAGAAATGGGGGAGACCCTTTATGATTATTGGGAGCGTTTCAAGAGTCTTGTGGCAAGATGCTCATACCATGGCATGTCGGGAGATGATTTGTTGACGGCTTTCAATGAGGGGTTGTGCCAAAATGACCAAAGAATGATCATTGCCGCCACCGGAGGTGGAATTGATACACTTAATGTGGCCGAGGCCAACAATATTATTGAAAAATTGGCAATGAACACAAGAAGTTATGGAAGAAAGAGTGAAAGAGGAGGAAGCTCTAGGAATGTATCTTCCAAGGAAGATCCTTATGCTTCTCAAAATCACAAGATTATGCAAGAAATTGGTGAACTTAAAAGTATGATGTCAAACTTGGTTGTTAACAAAGGTAACTCATTCTCTCAACACCCCGAACCCATTGAGTGCTCATATTGTGGAGGTGATCATGCCACCAACACATGCTACATCATGATTGAACAAGGAGCAACTATGGAAAGTGTTAATGCTATGGGGTATGGAAATTACAATTCAAGGAACCCAAGTGGTGGGGGAATGTACAACCAAGTGGGGAACCGCGATCTTTTGGGATGGGGAGGGGACAAGTCAAAGAGCTTTGAAAACGGTCAATTCAATCATTTGAGAGCGCAAAATCCCACCCAAAACCGGAACTCCAATTTCCAACAAAACCCACAAAGAAATTACAACAATCAAAGACCCAACAATTCAAATTTCCCAAGTAACTCTCAATCTCAAAACAATGCTCAAAGACAATCGAACCAAGGCCCCATTCAAGGAAATTCTTCTTCTCAAGGGAACTTGAGTGATATCTTGCAAACACTGTTGGAGTAGGTGTCCTCCACAATAGTGCGCCACATAATGAATCTTATTAAGGAATATAATTGAGATATTTATTGACTATATATATGATTAGTCAGTTGATTAACGTAAATCAATAACGGTTGGCTGACTAGAGTTTGACGTTATTGTCGTTTGACGGCGGTGATCAACTGATCCCTTTCGGTCACACCTAAAGGATTAAATCCAAATAGTAACTAATTATTTGTATACGATACAGTTAATTAGTACATTACATATATTCGATATGTGTGAGAGTTAATTGTTAGAAATTGAGTTAAGAACTCAAATTCAATTAAGTTTATTTTTCAATTATGCGATAATTGACTAATAAATTTATATCTTATTTTAATACGATTAAATAAGATTTAACTTAGTAATTAATCGTTAAACTACTAAATTAGTTGAGGTTTTGAGATAGAGGTAATTAGTTAATTATATTTACAAAGAGTTGTAAAATAAATTAACTAAGCATTGTGGGACCCATTATATATTGATATAATGGTAGAATACTACTTAAAATGTTAAGTATATATTATTCATTTATTTGTGTCATATAATTGTTATATGATCAAATTAACACTTAATTATACAAGATAATTAAGCATATGATTAATAAGTATTCGTGGGACAAATATCAAAAATCAAAATGGATCAAATTGAGGCTCACATGGCCGGTTATGGTGAAGTCAATGGTGATGATGGTTGTTCTTATTCATACTCACAAGCAACATATGCTTATGACATGAATAGTAAACATGATATCATTTTATTCACTACACCACATTACCACCTTACATGGCAATAAAATAAGAAGAAAAAAGTCACTCTTGGGTGATGAAAGAGCCGGCCCTTATGGCTATAAATTGAGCAATTGTTGTTCAATTTATTCACTTCTTCATTCTTACTTATTTTATCATTCATCTCTCAAAACTCATCTTCTCACTACAACTCTCATATACTAATATTTCCTAAGTATTACTAGTATAGTAATATAGTCTAATATTAGTAGTATATTATCTATCTTATTATCTAGTTAATAATAAGGGTAGATTGGTTGGTTCATCTTGGTGCAACTTAGAGGAGATCTTCTAGTTTGGAGATTACTTGTGTTCATCCATATTATTAGCTCAAGAACAACAAGAAGGAGTTCTTGTTGTGCCCTTAGATTTTCCATACCAATGTGAGGAAATTTCTTCTCTTATATAAATGTCTTTATATTTGCATGCATGTTACATAGATCATTAAATACTAAATTAACAAGTAATTTAGCAACTAATTAGAGGAGTCTAATTAAGGTCTATGGACTTTCAACGATAAGTTTGATGATTTAATGCTTGATGCTTGCCATGACTAATGTGTTGATAGTTCATGGTATTTGATGGTGTAAGGTTGAATGAGTTGGCTAGGACTTCTTAACCCATTAGTGATTTAATCTTTTGAACTTAGGAGTTTAGTAATATTTGAGTGTCTTGAGGATCATATCTAAATTGGAGCTAGTTGTTCTAAGTGAGAATATTTGGATGATACCTTGAGGTGTAAAACGCTTTTGAGACTAAGTGACTTCTGGTGGATTCTAGTTTATGTGTAGTAGTATAGGCTTGGTGAAAAAGCATTTGGCTATAATTCTTGGATTTAAAGATATGATATTATCTTATGGTATCGGAGAATTGTTTGAAGTAGTAAGGTTTCGTTGTAAGTTGAACCATATTACTTGAGGATTATAGATATGAGCGAGATTCGATGATGTGATCTATGGTGGATATACCTTGGGATGTTAATGATGATGTTTGGCTTGATGTTGTACTTTGATAATAATGAAACGTGGGCTATAAGACTGAAAATGAAACACCGGTATAAGGAGTATTGTTAGTCCTTCAATTAAAGAAACCCTTTTGAGGTGTCATGTTGAATATTTGAGCTAAAGGAATGTTATTATACTTGAGTTACAATTCCGCAATTGGGAATCCGTGTGATATGAAAGGATGGATGAATTAGGTTGGAGTCGATTTATCAAATCTAGGTGTACCTTACTTTGATGATTGTACGTGGTACGATGGTTCCTTGTAAGAGACCTTTGTTTGGGATGAGTTGCTTTACTATCACCCTAAGTCTGAAAGGAGAAACTTTGTGGATTAAATCTTAAACCCTTACTCGTGCCATCATTCCTTTTCATTTCCATTCTTGAATGTTTTTGTCAAGATTGATCTTTAAGAAATTACAAGCTCGTATTTTCTTTCTTACTCAGATATCTTTATAACTCTACTATCTGCTTTGTCTCTTCCTGAACCTCGTTTTCCTTTTTCGCCTTCGCCTTTTTCATCTTATCGTAGTCTTTAATGACGCTTCCTAATGTTCCTTGTATCATGTTCTTTTATCCCTACTCTCTTGATAGTTAGTTTTTCTTATTAGCTAACATAAGGGTTAGTAGGTGTGTTTTGAAGAAGTTTCGAATATGGTACCTAACCGTCCTATTAAACTAGTTTCATGTTTAGATGATTATAAGGATTTGAGGATAAACTTAGGATGAAACTCTCCTAGTGGTTTTAGACTATGAAAGCTTAATGTTGCAATATCATTTTGAGGATCGAAATAATCATAATGATAGTTGGTAGTTGTGGTTAAGAATTTTAGGGATTCTTTAAGTGTTACTTGGGAAATTGTGGTCTTTAAATGTTGGACCCTAACGGGAATAATTACCTTGTGGAATTTGGATTGGATGACCAAACTTGAGGAATATTGTCATAAGCGAAAACCGATGTATTGAGAGTTAGAAGGAGCTAAATAAATTGATTTACGGTCGCATTGCCCTATGATTGGCAAAAGTTAAGTGAAATGAGATTGTGTGACTAATCTCTTTTGAGGTTTGTGATTTAACTTTTGAAGATGAGAAAGTTCATTGTTAATAACTTAGGATAATGAATTTTGGAATAAAATGGATTAAAGGATTTCATGGAAAGTCTCTTTACCTTGTAGTTGTTAGTGATCATGTTTCCCTAGATAAATATTTTGTTGGTGGTTTCTAGTAAGAGTTTTGATGAAACTAAGAAGATTAGAGTATGTAATGAATCTTTCATGTGGATTGTTAGTGGTGGAGTCTACTGTGCCGATGGACCTTAGTAGATTCTAATTGGATTCGAATAATTGGGATTTGTTACTCGAAGTTTCGTGATTATGGAATATTTTTGTAGGATTTCTGTTGATTGAAAGTGATGAGTTGCAAATTGGGTAAATTGCATTCTCTTGAGGATTTGGTTTATTAGTAGAGATTAGTGATGTCGAATTCTTGTACATCTTCGTGCCGACTTCATCGTGATTCTTCATATCCCTAAGAGTTCGATTTGTTTCGTTTTTGCGTGTTTTGTATATATTTTGTTATCGTGATTTGTGAACTTTATGCTCGAGTCGCTCTATGTACGTGTAATGTCGTGTTATTTTGACTTTATCTTTGAGAAAACCTTCGAATTTCCATATTGCTTTCCTAATTTAACTTTTCAAAGAAGTCTAAAGAGGGTTTTTGTACCTCCTTTTTGGAGAAAATGAATTTCTTTTGCTTTTATATTTGGATTTTGCGTTTGGTGGGATGTTTGCACTTGTTATTGGAGACGTCTGATAACTAGTCCTGCACTTACTAACGTTGTTTTGATTTTCGATTTCACTAATTCGATATTGATTTGATTTTTGATACCTAGAGTTCTCGTTCGCGACGGGCACTCCTGCGATCCGTAAATAAAGTTTCGCACTTGTGAAATTTTCCTTAAACCCTTTTCGAGATGAACTTCGTTTCATAAATGTTTCCCTTGTAAAAGCTTTCTTGTTGATTTTTAAAACCGATTCTTGTCTTTGATACTTTTGTTTTCTACTATCAAGTTTCGAGGACGAAAATTTTTAAAAGGTGTGATTGTAACACCCGGAAATGTACCCTATTTTTCTAGTGAAAATATTTTACGGATACTTTTCTGCAAATTTAAGTTTTAATATAGAATTTTATGTTCCGAGTCGAATTTAGAATTTCCGAGTTCGTATTTGGAATTTCCGCGAGATTCCATGAGAATCCCGTCTTAAGGCGAGTTTGACTTTCCTTGACTTTTTCCTTATAAATATCTCATACTCCACCCTTAACCTATTTCTCATTCAACACAAACACATTTCTTCATCCTTAAGCAAACCAAAAACCTTGCCTCCCTCTTTGATCCATTCTTAGAATCATCGTACCGCATTCGTTTCTCGTTTAAATTCACTTAAGTTCGTCTTATTCTTCCCCTCTTAGCTTCCTTTATCCGTATTGGTAATAAAATTACCGTCTTTCTTGCTTTTTAAATTATCCGTCTTTCTTAAGGTGAATGATATTCATCTTTTATTATCTAATTGTATGTAGGTGGAGACTACGAAGGTTTAGAATCGTTTAAAGACGCGTAAAGGTAACGGTGAAGGGTTACTCGATATCATTTACGTGTTTTATATGATTTCTATGTTAGAATTCGTATTTATAATATGATTAGTAAGCTTAGGAATTGAGTTATTGATGATGATTGTTGTTAGTTGATGATTGTTGATGATGATTATTGATTGTTGATAGTTGATAGAAGTTAAATATGAGAATTGAAAATGATTGAACTTGTGTATGTTGTTCTCGGGTAGAATGTATTCCTGGCCGAAGGACCAGCTGCCGGTTCAGTAGCCGGCTGGGAATTCACTGCACTGACCCTTTTTCGTAGAATGATCATATCTCCTTCGTTACTCGCTTGTTTTGGACTTGTGACCATTCGTTGGAACCGTAAGAGGATAAGCTATCACCTCTACTTGGAATTTCTGCATTTTCATATCTAGAACTCTAGTTATGACCGTTTGAAGTGGACCCTTGTTTTAGTTAGTTTCCAAACTTGGTTTTGTGTGTAGTTGTGCTCCGAGCCGGGGTACCGGCCGCCTCCCTCCACACCGGCCTGGAACACGGCTGTGTTTTCCTCCTATAATTTCTAAAACTCGTAATTTATAATAGTTCGCATGATTCGTTTATCGTATAATTTTGCGTAGTGACTTATAATATTCATGTTTTGGATATATGATATTTCATTCGCTTGTATCACATGTTTTGTGACGGTTTTTGCTATGTCCCACTTTGAG
>JAIUZE010073907.1:0-15764 GCA_022085475.1 Heliosperma pusillum
GGCTATAGGGGTAGTGGCGTCGTGGGGTGGCCGGAACGAGGAAAAAGAGGCGGCTGGTGGGGTCGTAGCTTCGTGAGGAGGCGGCGTCATTGTGGCAGGTGGTCGTTAGTGGTGTCGGCGGCAGAGGAAGCAAGGATCGCGTTTTATTTTTCAGATCTAGTTTTGTTTTTGTGTTTGTTTGTTTTGGTGGTGGTTGTTGGAGGTGAAGGAGGACCGTGAAGGGTGGTGGTAGGAGGGACGACAGGAAGGCGGATGAAGGAGATAGGGGCGGCGGTTGAGAGGGCGGCAGGAAGGAGGAGGGAGGAGGAAGTGGTGGTGGTATTTGAGGGTTTTTTTCAAATTTATTTTTGTTGGTATTTGTGGTGGGTGTTGTGGGGGTGGTGAACGGTGGTGGTGTTATTTAGATCTAGTTTTTTTTTTTTTTTTTGGTGGTGGTTTTTTTTAGTGGTGGTCGGTGGTGGCCGGTGGTGGCCGGCGGTGGGGACGGTGGGAGATGATGAAGAAGAAGAGAGAAAGTGAGGGTGGTGGAGTGAGTGAATTTAGAGAGAATATAGGATGAAGTTTTAGAGAGAAGGAAGAGTGAAATTTAGAGAGAAGTAGGAGTGGATGAGTTGTGTGAGAAATGAATTAGAGGGAATGAGATATTAGTGGTTAATTAGTGGGAAGTGAGAGAAAGTGGGTTAAACACATTGTTAATGACAATTTTTGTGTTTTCATCCTAACCATCCATCTTCAAGATCTAAGGGCCTTAAAGAGGACTCATGGACTCAAGGTTTTGGGGTGGACTCATTTGATCCCATTACTATATATATATATATATATATATAAATGTCAACAAGTAAATTTCATTTTCTTCAGTTGGGTCCTTATCACTCCAACCTAAACCCATCAATCTACGTTTCAAGTCACTACCAAACACCACTTGTGATTTATTAAATAGGAAAAAATTCGGCAGCAATTCCCCTTTGTTCTCTAAATACACAATGTTGAATAAATATTTACTCAACATATGCATTCAGAGAACATTAAAGGAATTGTTACCGAACTCTTTCCTGATTAATAAATCACAAGTAATGTGTTTACTACCTAAGTGACTTGAAACGTAGAAAGACAAACCCAAAACGGGTACTAAGATTTATTACACAAACATGTATTAATTTTAAGGAACATATTAAATAACAAAAGGAGAAAAGAAATGAAATTTTAACACATGTAATAATTTTAACATCCAATAACTTTAACACATGCTATTTAATATTAAATACCAAAACGGGTACTAAGTCAATATCAACACATGTAATAATTTTAACATCCACAACATTTATTACACTTATTTTAGCATCAACAACAACAACAAAAGCAACTAGCATTTATTACACAAACATTTTAAAATGAAATTAATTATTATCCTAACTCAATTAAACACAAACAAATTAGGTAATAACATTTAAATTAGCTCAATTGACATGATTAAGACAATAATTAGCTATTATCCTAAATCAATTGAAGACAATCAACTTAACGACTAACACTAAATATAATCTAACAACAACAATAATTTCATCATCAAAAACAATAATGACTATTATCCTACGTCAATTAAAGACAAACAAATGATTAAGACGGAGCGAGAAGTTAAATAAAGGTCAATATTTTACCTAAGGATCAAAATAAGCAAACAAGGTGAAAGGGAGCGAGGCGGCGGCAAGCAGCGACGGTGGTCGTCGGATCTACAACAAACAAACTAATAAGAAACATATGAAATAACAAAAAGAGAAAAGAGAGAGAATGAATGCGTTAAATAAACTTACCAAGGATATGGTGGTCAGAGAGTGGTAGCCGGAGGTTGTCGGAGGTGGTCGGAGTTGGAATGCGTCGGATATTTTCGATTTGGGGGTTAGGTTTTTGGGAAAATCGATTTGGGAATGAGGGAGATTGTCGCGTGATTTTCAGATAAAAGGAAATATCCTGACAGAATTTCCGTTAGGAATCCGTCATTTTTCCGAGTTTGCGAAAAGAGTACTGACGGAATTTTCGTCAGAGGCTTGTTTGACTAAGGCTTATGTTTGACTGATGTGGGATTATGTACTGACGGAAAATGACTTTACTGACGAATTTTCCGTCCGTATTGAAAATTACTAACAGAAATTCCGTCAGAGGCTAGTTTGACTGAGGCTTTTGACTGATGTGGGATTATGTACTGATGGAAATTCCGTCGGTAAGTCAAACTAAGTTTGACTTTACAGACGGACTTTCCGTCAGTATTAGAAATTACTGACGGAAATTCCGTCGGTGACCGTCAGTTAAGTTTGTCGCCTTTGACCTCAGTCAACGCGCCATTTTACACTGACGGATTTTTACACTGACGGATATTGGCGGATAATCCGTCAGTAATACTTTTCCGTCAGTGTTCTGTCAGTATTCCGTCAGTTTTCCAAAATTACTGACGGAATATTATTTTATGTCAGAAAGGCCGTCAGTTTGGCGAGTTAGTTTTGTAGTGTTAGTTGTTTTGGAAGTAAATGTTTTGTTCATAATAATGGAAAAGATAATTTGGGAAAATTTGACGCTCTTAGTGATGAGGCCGTGTTTGTTGGATATTCAAATCATAGCAAAGCCTATAAAGTCTACAACAAAAGAACCATGAAAATGGAAGAAAGTGTTCATGTGATATATGATGAATATAGTGTTCTTGGTCTCTCTGGACAGGAAGAAGATGATGAGGATGATGATGACTGTTGTGACGGTTTATTTTTCACTTTATTTTTTAATGATATTTTCCTAAATTAATTTTTGATGATGTAAGTTTCACTTATGTGGATACAAATTTTTAAGAGCTCTTAGTGATGAGGCCGTGTTTGTTGGATATTCGGATCATAGCAAAGCCTATAAAGTCTACAACAAAAGAACCATGAAAATGGAAGAAAGTGTTCATGTGATATATGATGAATATAGTGTTGTTGGTCTCTCTGAACAGGAAGAAGATGATAAGGATGATGATGACTGTTGTGACGGTTTTATACCGTCTTTACCAACCCAATTCTTAGTTACTTTAGCCTTGATATATGTTATTTATAATTATTTTAGCTCATTAATGCATTTTGGTAGTAGTAGCATTGTTTGGACGTGTTTCTACGCAATTTTGGTTTAATGTGTAGGTGTCATGTTTAAGAATCGCATTCCGAGTGTGGGAAGTGACTTTGGACATTTTTACACTTATTCATTGGACTAAATTCATGCCAAATAATGGGTTAAGAAGAGTTAAAAATTTGTGGATTAACGACAAGTCAAGGCCCAAAACTCAAAGTCAAAGCATAGAAACAAGGAAGAAGAGGAAGCGGCAAAGGAAAAAAAAGGTAGCCTCGTGGCGCGGCAACATTGGGAGACTACTTAGCCTCGTGGAGAGGCTCAGCATTGAATTCCGAATTTTTCTTTAATTCGGCAATTATGCTCACACTTTATGAGGTTTTCTGAGGCTTTAATAGGATTTATGAAGATGCTATTTGAAGACCTATAAAAGGACATGATTGTTGATAACTTTAGATATATCTTCTCCCATCTTTTAATCATCATAAT
This sequence comes from Heliosperma pusillum, assembly GCA_022085475.1. NCBI lineage: Eukaryota > Viridiplantae > Streptophyta > Magnoliopsida > Caryophyllales > Caryophyllaceae > Heliosperma > Heliosperma pusillum. The sequence goes on from JAIUZE010073907.1 coordinate 3,577, forward strand.
ACATAGAAAAACATTTGATAATTTATATTTTGTTGTTTTAGTTATTTTCTATGGAAGACTAAGTTCTATATCTTGGAACAAGTTCTTGAAGCCAAGTTAGTTTGAATTGTGACTCTTATTCTATTTCTATTTCATTATTAGAGTATCAAATTTAGTTTTCATTATTGTTGGTTTGTTAATTATGCACCTATAATGATCAACTAGTTGTTATAATTTAACTAGATTTCATGCCCGTGCGATGCTCGGGTCTACGTTAATGTCATTTTCGTATTTTTCCTATAATAGTTAACTTATAAAAATAAACTTTTGAATTTTTAAGACTATAATAAAATATACCCCTTAATTTTTTTAAAAATAATATTGATATATTGATTCAACTTCTATTTTAAACATATGTTACCAACCTTGTCAAGACTCAAGTTATATTTGATCTATATTATGACTCAAAAAATGATCCAAAGTAACTAAGAATTAAGTTCTCTAAGATAATGTTTAAGAAACTCAAAAGATTTTGGGTTGATCACCTCACCTTATGCTAATTGTTTGATATGGGACAATTCTACTATTTATAGTTATTAGTATATTCACCACAAATACATTTTTCTCAATGTGAGATATATAACATACTAAGAATTACACAAAGTATATGCAAATAATATGAAATTCTATACTGTAATGATAGCATTTTTGTACCACGAATCTAATTATATTATTTTCATAATTAATACAAAATTTTAAGAGCTCTCTAAAACAATACTCTCTCCATCTTAATCATTTGTTTGCCTTTGATTAAAATACTCTTAAAAAAAGGCAAACAAATGACCGGGACGAAGGGAGTATTTGAGAGATTTAAACGACTTTGGGTTCATCTATAAGTTTCAAGGACGACTCTCATTTATAATTGCGTGATCATCCCAGCTTATGATATATCTCTGATGTGGGACAATTCTTCTATTTATACATAGTATATTCACCACACTTAGATTACTTTTCAATGTGAGACAAATAACATACTTAGTAGTTACCATTAAAATTATTATATATGATACTTTCCTAAATAAATTTTGATGATGTAAATTTCATTAAGGTGGAGATAATAATATAAACTTGTAAGATCTCTGTAAGATAATACTTGAGAGATTCAAAAGATTTTGGGTGAATATCTAAGTTGAAAGATACCCATTTTCCCAATATTTATTTGTGAAATGAATGTAAAAAAATTTTATATAAAAATTATAAACACCACTTGAATATAATATAGGAAATGTATATTGATAAATATAATATTTTTCACTTTATTTTTTAATGATATTTTCCTAAATTAATTTTTGATGATGTAAGTTTCACTTATGTGGATACAAATTTTTAAGAGCTCTCTATGACAATATTTAAGAGAATCAAAACATTTTGGGTTGATATTTAAGTTCCAAGGATGAATCTTATTTATAATTATAGGATCACCCCAGCTTATGATAATTTTCTGATGTGGGACTATATACTATTTATACGTAATATATTTACCATACTTGTATTATATTTCAATGTGGGACAAATAACTTATTAAGTAGTACACCATCAAAATTATTACTTATACAATACTTTCCTTAATTTTCTAAATTAAGTTTGATGATGTAAATTTCACTATTGTGGAGTTAATAATACAAAATTTTAAAGGTTCATTAAACAAATACTTAACAGACTAAAATAACTCATATTTATAATCATACTTAGTATATATATTTTCCACAAATACATTATTTTTCAATGTGGTACTAATAATACATTAAGTAGTTTATCATCAAAATTATTATTTATGATAATTTTCTAAATTAATTTTTAATAATGTAAATTTAACTATTGTGACTATTATAATTCCATTTTGTTAAGAGCTCTTCAAAACAATAATTAAGAGACTTAAAAAATTGTGGGTTTATACCTAAGTTCAAGAATGACTCATATTTATAGTCATAGGATCACCCTATGTTACAATAATTTTTCAATGTGGGACAATTTACAATTTATTAGTAATATACTCACCACAAATACATTATTCTTCAATGTGGGACTAATAACAAACTAAGTAGTACACCATCTTTTTTCATATAATATATATTTCTTAACTGTTATTAAACTGTTATATTAATATTAGAATAATAAAAAAATATTTTAAATGTCATTTATTAAATTTTTAAAGTCATTTATTAACATAACAATATAAAAAATTAGTTTAAAAGCCCGTGCGATGATCATATTTATGATCACTCCACCTTATGATAATTTTTTAATGTGGGACAAATTTTAATATTTATACGTAGTATATATTCACGAGTCACCATACCTAAATTTTTTTTTCAATGTGGGACAAATAATACATTAAATTATTTACCATCAAAATTATTATTTATGATACTTTTCTAAATTAATTTTTAATGATGTAAATTTCACTATAGTGAAAATTATAATACAAATTTTAAGAGTTTTGTAAGACAATATGTAAGAGGCTCAAAAGATTTTGGGTTGAAACTTTAGTTTAAAATATGATTCCTATTTGTAATCATAAGATCACGCACCTTATGATAATTTTCTGACGTGAGATAATTCTACTATTTATAGGTAATATATTCACCATACCTACATTATTTTTCCATGTAGGACAAATAATATACTAAAAATTACACCAAGTATGTGCAAATAATATGAGTTTCAATACTTTGCAGGGTTTTTTTTACCGCAAACCTAACTATATTATCTTCATAATTTTTTTTTACAATACTTAAATTTTTGATGATGTAAATTTAACAATTGTGAAAATAATAATAGACAATCTTTTAAGAAATCTCTAAGACAATACTTAAGAGACTTAAAAAATTTTAGTTTGTTATATAAGGTCCAAGAATGATTCCTATATTTAATCATAGGTTCACAAACCTTATGTTAATTTTATGATGTGAGAAAATTTTACTATTTATACATAGTATATTATTCATTACATCTACAAACTTTTAAGAGATCTCTAAGAGAATATTTAGGAGATTCAAAATTTTTGGGTTGATAGATAAGGTTTAAGGATGACTCTTATTTATAATCATAGGATTACCCACTTTATTATTTTTTCGATGTGGGACAATTCTACTATTTATATATAATATTTTTACCACAGCTACATTATTTTCCAATGTGGGACAAAATAGTTATGAATTTAATTTTTATTTATAGAGTTTCGAAAAAGTTGAAAAGTTGATAATATTATTAAGAAAATAATTAATTTAAAAAATATAATCAAAATCTAAGAGTTCAACAATAACCTGAAAAGTATATGTATGAATTTAATGTTGAAAAGTTGATAATATTATTAGGAAAATAATTAATTTAAAAAATATAATCAAAATCTAAGAGTTCAATCATAAATTGGAAAGTATATGTATGAATTTAATTTTTATTCTAAGAGTTCCTATAAAGGTGGAGCCACTCACGTGCCTCGAAAAAAGCCTCTTTTATAAATATATATTGATGATTAACCATTGCTAGATTAGATTAATGAATCTTTTGTTTGTTTATCTATTCCTTTGTAGCAATTATAATTCATCAATTCGTATGCTTTTCATCATCGTTGAGTTATAAAGGACTAAATTTGTATGAACCAAAGTGAAACAACGCTTGTTTTCTTCATTCGTTTATCTTCGCTAAATTTCATCGCTTTAATCTACAATCTCGATACAATTGAGCGCTTGACTAAGTTGACGATATTGTAAGAAATATTTGTTTACGCTTGTAACTAATAGTCATTCATAAGTGGAATTGGAAGTCAACAACTTCATAGCAAAGTGTTCAATATTGAAATAGAGTAGAAGAGTCAATGATCAATTCATAACTTATTGGTGGAAATTACTTGGTCCAAGAATCATTCTCATATTTGTTCTACATTTTCAATTAGTTATATTGTCTTTATATTTCATTTCATTTTTGTTTAGTAGACTTAAACATCAACATATCAAAACCCTCAGTTAGTTACTTGCTTTTGCATACATTTAATAAACAAAACACCTTCCTTGTGGGATCGATCTCTACTTACACTTAATATTAGTTTGCGTTTGTAGTAGTTAAAAATACTAATTTGGAGACTCACGACAAGTCTAGCCAAATTTTGGCGCCGTTGCCGGGGAAGGCAATTGTTTTTTGTGTGCTTGTGTAAATATTTCTTAAAAATATTGTTTTAATTAAGGGCCTTGTGTCTTTTAGTTTATAAAATGTATTTCCATTTCCCCCAACAACAGCATGAATTACTTCATCACTACTTTGAAAGGCTAGAAGAGTATTTGTTAGAACACCCATATCTAGGCAAGAGTCAAGGATTTTGGATTGGGGCTTACTATAATTTTAACCAAGAGACTCAAATAGATGTGCAAGTACAATGTGAGGGTGGGTTCTTAAATTTAAGACACGAAGAAAAATGGGATGTTCTTGATCTTTTGATGGAGAATTACCGACAATTAGAAATAACCACTTCTACTCTTAATCTTGATCCTTGCTTTGACATCTCACCGAGCCTTGAATCAAGTCCAAGTGATGTTGTGAAAAATAATGATTACCCTAAGTCTCTTATTCTAGATGCGAGTGCTCAAACTTATAATGAGGGAGAGAGTAATGACTTTAATTTGTTCACTTTGTCTCATAGTGAACCCAAAGTAGATTTTAACTTATCTCCGCAATTTGATGACGAAGCCTTGGGTGGTGACTTGGGTGATATCTTATGGGATTTGGATGACACTTTTGATTGGATTGGGGAAAAGAACAACTTAATTACGTTGATCCAATTTCCTAAAGAAAGATACCATGACTCCGTGATTATTTTTGAATTACCCAAGGGACATGATGGGTATGGTGTACATGCTTATATGATTGTGAGTTGTGTATGGTTTATTTTTATTATAAGTTGTTATAAACTCTTAACCAATTCTTTTGCTAGCTTGTATGATCTTCTCTTAAGAGCATTGACATGTTCCGCTCTTAATTGAATGATATTTTCCTTATTGAAGGGGTAGTGTTGTGTGACCCCATACTTGGTTCTTAAGCTTGAACGTGCGTCGTGCGGGACGTTAAACCGGCGCTTACGGAAGGCAACCCAGTTTTAATGTGTGCATTTGATTTTGAATAAAGTAGTTTGAGTCCAGCAATTGATTCTAAATGGATGATGATGAGAGCGCATTTGCATGCTAAGTTTGGATGCTCTCTTTTGCTCGGTAATTTCTATACCCACCCTGTTCTTTTTCTCGCATCCCTTATTTTGTCATTGAGGACAATGTCATGTTTAAGTGTGGGGGAAGAGTTTTAGCTCATTGTGGTGGTCTATAGTTGCATTTTAGTTACATTTAGTCATGTAGTTGCATTTTAGTAATAAACATGGTGGAATTACCTTACTTTTTCATGAATTTAGTTGATATTTTCTAGTTTGGAAATGTAGTTCACATATTTGAATTAGGTGTTTTAACACTTGCATGGTTAATATTTGTGCCTACTTTGACGAGTTGAGTTCACCTTGGACCCCTAGTGGTGTGAACATGCCTTTGATGGTCATGATTGTCACAAAAATGTAGTTTGATCAACATATCCTCTATTATTCCCTAAAAACAAAACAAACAAAATCAATCACAAACAAACAAAATCAAAATGAAAAAAAAAATCGCAAATAAAGTGGATTGTTTTCATGTTGCGAAGTGGGTATGGGAATCTATGTTTCCAAGAGCCACGTTATTTTTGCTCTATGGTTAAAAAAGTTGTGTTCAAGTACAAAAAAAATGTCTATCAAGTTGAAATTCATATATTTACATGTTGGCATCACATGCTTGTTTTCACGTTTGCTAAGAACCGAGTCCCGTGGTGAGCTAAAGGATGACGAGTAAGGAGCTCAATTTGTTGTTGTCACCTAAAGTTTGGATCCAAAGGACCGAGTCCGGAGGTGGAAGAAAAGGTGATTTTAGCAGATTGAGATTGCATTGACACATCTATCAAATCAATGGATTCCTAACATTTCCAAGTGTAATAAAATGTTTCAAATACCCAAAGCGAAATATATTGTACTCAAAAGAACAAATCTACCCAAATAAAGTTCTCCATGTTGATTGATCGAAGTTTGAGTGATGGTTGTGGCAGGTTTTAATGTTTACTAACCCATTAGGCTTGACAAGGCACTTTTTGTTGAACTTGATGCTTTGTAGAGTTGGCTAAATGTCCCATGCATTTGTTACGGTTTCCTAAATCTTTCATTTGAACTTGCATTTCTCTATTAGAACTTGTTAACTTGTGATTGAAAGTATGAGTGTGTCCTTAGTCTAGTTGAACTTACTCGAGGGCGAGTAAGATCTAAGTGTGAGGGAATTTGATGAGGCGGTTTTATACCGTCTTTACCAACCCAATTTTTACCTACTTTAGCCTTGATATATGTTATTTATAGTTATTTTAGCTCATTAATGCATTTTGGTAGTAGTAGCATTGTTTGGACGTGTTTCTACGCATTTTTGGTTTAATGTGTAGGTGTCATGTTTGAGAATCGCATTCCGAGTGTGGGAAGTGACTTTGGACATTTTTACACTTATTCGTTGGACTAAATTCATGCCAAATAATAAGTTAATAAGAGTTAAAATCTTGTGGATTAAAGACAAGTCAAGGCCCAAAACTCAAAGTCAAAGCAGAAGCAAGGAAAAAGAGGAAGCGACAAAGGAAAAAAAAAAAGGTAGTCGCGTGGCGCGGCTAGCCGCGTGGCGCGGCAACTTTGGCAGACTACTTAGCCTCGTGGAGAGGCTCAACATTGGATTCTGAATTCTTCTTTAATACGGCAATTATGCTCACACTTTATGAGGTTTTATGAGGCTTTAGATTTATGAAGATGCTCTTTGAAGACCTATAAAAGGACATGATTGTTGATAACTTTAGATATATATTCTCCAATCTTTTAATCATCATAATACATAGAAAAACATTTGATAACTATATTTTGTTGTTTTAGTTATTTTGTATGGAAGGCTAAGTTCTATATTTAGGAACGAGTTCTTGAAGCCAAGTTAGTTTGAATTGTAAGACTCTTATTTTATTTCTATTTCATTATTAGAGTATCAAATTTAGTTTTGATTATTGTTGGTTTGTTAATTATGCACCTAGAATGATCAACTAGTTGTTATTAGTTAATTAACCATTGCTAGATTAGATGAATGAATCTTTTGTTTGTTTATCTATTCCTTTGTAGCAATTATAATTCATCAATTCGTATGCTTTTCATCATCGTTGAGTTATAAAGGACTAAATTTGTATGAACCAAAGTGAAACAACGCTTGTTTTCTTCATTCGTTTATCTTCGCTAAATTCCATCGCTTTAATCTACAATCTCGATACAATTGAGCGCTTGACTAAGTTGACGATATTGTAAGGAATATTTGTTTACGCTTGTAACTAATGGTCATTCATAAGTGGAATTGGAAGTCAACAACTTCATAGCAAAGTAATCAATATTGAAATAGAGTAGAAGAGTTAATGATCAATTCATAACTTATTGGTGGAAATTACTTGACCCAAGAATCATTCTCATATTTTTTCTACATTTTCAATTATTTATATTATCTTTATATTTCATTTCATTTTTGTTTTAGTAAACTTAAACATCAACATACCAAAACCCCCATTTAGTTACTTGCTTTTGCATACATTTAATAAACAAAACACCATCCTTGTAGGATCGATCTCTACTTACACTTACTGTTAGTTTGTGTTTGTAGTAGTTAAAAATACTAATTTGGAGACTTACGACAAGTCTAGCCAATGACTTCGAGATTGGTCTATCAAGAAAGGAGATGGATGAAGTCAATGAAGAAGATATGCCACAGTTAGAGCCACTGTTGCAAGATGACCCTGGCCAAGGTTCGGGGGAACAAATCAGACTCATTCGCAAGACAACAATATTACACTCATGGGGAATGAGGATCTCATAGAACAAACTGTACAACCAGAAATAAGCCCTCATTCCACTGTCAACTACACTCCAAATGCAACAGTGACAACCACAGTGACAATCGAACCAAGTGATAACTCATCCACTTTCAAACCCACAAAATGGTAACACCAAAGTTCACATCCTCTGACAAACATAATCAGTGACCTCCAGTCAGGAATAAAAACTAGATCATCTCTTCATAACTTATGTGCACACAATGCTTTTCTTTCCAAACTTGAACCTGAAAATGTCACAGTGGCACTCATTGATGCATACTGGATAACTGCTATGCAAGAATAACTAAATCAGTTTGATAGAAACCAGGTGTGGCTTCTCGTCCCTAGACCCTCAAATCGTACTGTCATAGGTACGAAATGGGTCTTTCGCAACAAGCTAGATGATTTCGGAGAGATCATAAGAAACAAGGCTAGACTAGTGGTGCAAGGGTACAATCAACAAGAAGGAATCGATTATGATGAAAATTTTGCACCAGTAGCTAGACTTAAGGCAATTCGAATGCTTGTAGTGTATGCTGCTCATCTAGGCATCAAACTTTTTCAAATGGACGCCAAAACAGCTTTTCTAAATGGCTATCTTGATGAAGATGTCTATGTTGAGCAACCACCGGCTTTGTGAACAACGATTTTTCAAAACATGTTTTCAAGCTGGATAAGGCACTTTATGGAGTAAAACAGGCCCTTGGAGCCTGGTATGAAAGACTCTCAAAATTTCTCTTAAAAAATGGCTTTATCTGTGGCACAATTGACAAAACGTTGTTCATAAAGTCACATGGCAGTGAACTGTTGCTTGTACAAGTATATGTTGTGTGACACCCTCAAATTTGCGGAAAGAAAAAAAATAATTATTTAAATACATAACGAAGGTGTCATAAATAAAAAGGGTCATTACAAAACGAAATGATCTTATACATAAGAATTATACAAGACGGGAGACATATCTCCCGTATAAATACGTAAATAAAAGAGTGTATAAAAATATACAATCTAAGAACCGAATATAGGTCCAAGGTAAATACTTCGCTCGCTAGCTCGTCAATGTACCCCAAATATGCATCACCACCTGTTCGACCGCATTAAATATAAACACGGAAGCCACAGTCAGTGGGGAGTAACTCCGAGTTCTCCCAGCCACGAAATGTCGAGTTTAATTAAACATGAATAACATAAAAGCAATGTATATGGGAAATACAAAACCTTAACATATAAGATATGCTTTTCATGTTATGAAACAGATAACTAACATATAACCTATCATGTGAAAGCTATCATGTGAATCTGATAATAAACTATAACAAGAGGTAGGGAAGTTGGTATGCTAGCTCAGAGGTTACCCTGTAACATGGCCATGATACACTCCAACCCTAATCAACACGTAATCATGTGAATCAGTTAACAACCAGTAATCCAAACTCTATCAATCTTAGCCGGCTTGCATCTCACCTCCTAAAACTCATAGAATCATCAAACATGAAAGACCAATACTTCTACAAACAGGCACAAGTTCTAGAGACGTCCAATAGTCTCTGTAACTCGAGTCTATACCACGAGGTAGGATATACTTAAATATTTTTAGGCTCCGCGGTCCCTCCAGTAACAGGCCCAATACCAGCCACTCTAGCTCAGCGTTAACTAAAACGATGGCCCCAATCCAAAGCACATATCTTAGCTCAGAGGTTCCTCTCAGAAACATGTCCAAGATACGACTCAACCCAACCTAGCTGCGCAGACCCAGAGAAAATGCGAAGATGCCATCGCATCCAAGACCCATGATACAATCACATGAGTACACCCTAAGAAGATCCATCAAAGGGGTTGGCTAGTACTTAAACTGGCTCCATTTCCCAAAGTGGAAACAATGGCAGCCATACCCCGACTTGGATATAAACCCACCAATCCGGGACACAGAAGCTATCAAGCAGTAAACTCCATATGCTCGTTAAAGATAGTACGGGCCTATCAATGTCATGGTCCAAGATACTCATTTAGAATTAGAATGGTCAAGACGCCATATACTCATAATTCTCTATGGGTACTTAGTCAACACGACACCAACCATATAATTAAACAGTCACGAGAAAAACTTCCTATCATGCGACTAATTGCATAAAAATCATATTCAAATATCATATCGCCTCGTATCTACTAAGGCTCATTCATTCATTCCTTAAATAAAACCTTACCTGAAGACAAATCCCCGACCCGAGTCCCGCGACAGGTCATCAGTCAACCGGGGCTGACTAGATCTTAGTTTGACCAAACCCGTTTGGTCAAACCGGCTAGAAACAGAGTCTTAGCCCTCGAGGCTTGAACATAAGAATATCACATTCATTTCATGTTATTTCATTCTATTTCTAACCTGTGAATTATTAAAATCATACGAAAACCCGTTTAACTTAACGGATATCAATTTAAACTACCATCTCGTATTATAATTTCTAACATGTGAGAAATAGTAATTTTATGAAAAACCTTTTTAATTAAATATTTTACTTATTAATATTTCTCACGTGCTAATTATTATAAAACGCGATAAAAATAACGATAACTCAAAAACCGTCACAAGTCCCAAAGTGGGACCCACGGCTGATTTTGGCCGAGACACACATGGGCCTGGACTGGGCCCCACGGGCTGGTTTGGGCTGTTTTGGGCCTTTTTATCAACTTTACTAAAACCGTTTCTAATTATTTCCCGCATGCTTTAACATAATTAAAACCCGTCAAAACAACAACATAACTACCAAGTATCGACACAACCCAAAGGCCAAAACCCGGACCCACCATGGCCAACCCAGACCGGCCTGGACCGGGCCTGAACCGGCCTGGTTTGGGTCCGGTTTAGGCTGATTTTTCCAGCAACTTTACACGGTTCTCACAACTCCAATTCCAAATTAATTCTAACATGTTTTAATTATCAAACACCCATTTTAACAACCAATTTAACCATCCATCATACAAAAATCATTATCATGAAGAAATCATAAAAATATAACAAGAACACTAACATATTTATAAATTCCTACAACATAATACAATTAACAACTTATCATGTTACTAACTAAAAATCATAAAATCATAATAATATGAACACAAACTAAAGATGAACCAAAAACTAAAGAAAACAAAAGCTATGTAACATATATCCGTCGAGTAACTCGGAATCGTTACCTTAGCTAGAAAAATCAATTAGCACCAAAATAAGAAGTATAAACTAAGAAACCCGTCTTCTAATCTTCCCCTAATATATACGAGTCACCAAACTCGTCTTCAAAATCTTCCCTTATAAGAAATGACAAGAAAAACATTATTAGAATTAAAACTTGATTTTCCATAATTAAAGTGTTGAAAACGATTTTGACGGAATTGAAAATAAACCGTACTAGAAGATGGAGAGCGAGGAGGAGATTCTAGAAATAGAAGTTAGGACGGATTTAATTAAGAAATGAAGGTTTTATGATGATTTTGCTCAAGAACGACGAAGAACGGATGAAGAACGACGAAGAACGTTCAAGAACGATGAAGAACGATTTATTTGATCTTAAATTGATTTGTTGTAAAATGAAAAGTTGTTAGTGAGTAAAGTGGGAGTTGGAGTGCCGTGTAATATAGAGCAAAATAGTGCGTTGGGTTTTGAAATTGCTGTTATGGAATTGACTCGGTATAATAATTATATTACCGTAATTAATTAGATATTAAGTTAATTGAATTAAATATCAAGATATTATGTTATTGTAATGAAAAGCAAGAAAATATCAAGGTCTAAGAGAGGAGGGAAAACCGTGTGGTTTGGTGAGCAATCGGGTCTGATTTATCGATTTGCGTAATTTAAACTGACGGATCGATAAAGTAACAAATATCAAAGATATTTGTATTAGTTTAATCGAAACAAATAAAATATCTCAAGTGAGTGGAAAACGATGACATGGGCGTGTGACTCATGCCAAAGTCGAGTTTCGGTTTTGTTTCGGGATTTACGATGACTCGGGAATAGTTAAATGACGTTCGGTTAAGACCGTAAAAGTTATTCTTTAAATTCCGAATAAATTCATAATAATTATATTAAATTATGATAAATCTAAATAAATCTTAATAAAAATAAATTAAAATTTATTATTTTTCAAATATAATTTCGGTCTTTAAAATTACGAGGCGAGTCGGGAAAAGTCAACGAAAGTCAAAGTCGACTTAAA
>JAIUZE010073914.1:0-29241 GCA_022085475.1 Heliosperma pusillum
TTTTCATTTTATATTAATGAAAGCTGCGCGCATCTTATAATTAAAATAAAAAAAAAAAAAAAAAAAAAAAAAAAAAAATAATAATAATAATAATAATAATTGGAGAGAGGAATTAGAGAGAGGGAGTGTTAAGGCGATTTGCGATTGATTAGGGCACGAGTTTAAAACATCGGCTGTCTTTTTGCGTTGCTGCCACTCCGACCACCGCCACCCACCCAGACCATCCAGACCTCACGTCGCCGGCTCTGGTGGGGTAGTTGGTGGTTCACATTAGGAGAAGGAGAAGGAGTAGGGCTTCGTGCGGGTTGTTGCCTGCGGTGCTCGTCTGCTGCGCGCGTCTGTGTGACTCTGCCGCCATCACCTAGTGCCTCCGATCGTGTCCTCTAGGCGGCGGTCCGTCTTGCCAGACATTGTTCGGCCTACTGCTGGTGTTTCTAGGGTTTGTGTTTGGTTACGTCGTGCGTCATCTGGAGTTGGTGTTATTGGCTTGCCGGACTCTTGCCGGATTCCACTGCTCCTCTCCTGGCGCGGGCTCGATTCCGAAACCCCTTTCTAGGCGGCTGTCTCCGGTCACCTGTAGCAGGGCAGGTATAGTTTCGTTTGCGGCGCGACGGTTTCGGCATAGGTTTCCTTTGTGGTGGTTCCTTCTGTTTGGTGGTCGCCGGCTATACCATGGCCTGCTGCTGGTTGTCTGGGTGACGGCTTGGGCTCTTCGGGGCAGGTCTCTTCGCGGGGTGGTCGTCCGTCGGCCTGTTTGTGTGTGTGGCGTGGCCATGCACGTGAGTTTGTGTCTTTCTTTTTAGGTTTCATCTTTTATTTTATTTTTATTTATTTTTTAGATTTTTCTTCTTCGTGCCTGCTTTAGTCCGGTTCCATTGTCCTTTCTCGTGTATTCATGGGTGTCCGGATGGTCGTGGTAACGGCCTTACTAAGGCCGCCTGGATAAAGCATTTTCAGGATCGGCATTGTATTGATGGTGCTATGGGTCTGATCCGTCAAACTCTTTCTGATAGTCTGACGGTTTTCTCTAATGTCGAGATTACCTTGAAGCGAATGGGGCTTTGGTTGTGTGGGGAGTGTTTTAAAACCCATACCTTTCGCTCTAGGTGTCGGCATGGTCGGGGTGATTTTGTTGCGGCCCCAGATTGTGGTGCTGGCATTGTTAGCTTTATTATTCACGGTATCCCTAGACCTCCGGCTCCGTCTCACTCGGTTCTTTCGTCTGATGCTGGGGTTGTGCCTGTTCAGTGGTCCGTGTATTCGCTTGATTGTTTATTTTCTTTGGGCCTTCGTACTGTGAAATCTATTCCTCTTAAGTGTCGTCTCGGGTTTGCTTGTGTTTTGAAGGGGGTTTTGGATGATGTTGCTGACTTTCCTGGTGACCTCTCCTGCTGGGTTCGTTTGCTTGTGTTGCCCCTTTGTCTACTTAAGACCTTCGTTCCTCGGAGTAATCTTGAGTGTCGGGCTGCTGTTAGGCGACAGCGTCAGGAGGAGAGTATTACCAGGGCTATTCTTGCTTGGGGGGTGCCTGGAAGGGGTTTGCAGCTTTTACAGGAGTGTTTGGCTGAGGTTCCTCCTTCGTTTTGTGTGGAGGAGGATCTGGATTTGAGTGAGCAAAACCTCCGCCAGTGTCGGCGGAAGATTTGTGATGGTCATTATACTGCTGCTGTTAGGGTGCTTTCTTCCTCCGGTGTCGCCCCATACACTGATGCTACTCTTGGTGCTTTGCGAGAGAAGCATCCTGTCGCCCCATCTCCTTCATTGCCTCATTTGCCTGTGGATCATCATTCTCTTGTTGCCTCTTCGGTAGTGGTTTTGGATATGATCTGTGGTTTCCCGCGTGGCACTTCTTGCAGGAGGGATGGGCTTCGTGCCCAACACCTTCTAGACTGTTTGAGTGGTGGTGCAGTGGCTGTCTCGGATGATTTGATCGCTTCTATTACTAGGGTGGTTAATCTTTTTCTGGAGGGCCAGTGCCCTGTAGCCCTTGGTGAGTACATTGCCAGCGCTCCGCTCACGCCGCTTGTTAAACCAGGCGGGGGTGTTCGCCCTATTGCAATTGGCACTGTCTGGAGACGTCTTGTCTCTAAGGCTGGTGCTTGTCTGGTTGGTCCTTTTTTGTCTGCTTATTTTGCTGACCTTCAGTTTGGGGTTGGGGTGTCCGGTGGAGGAGAGGCTATCTTGCATGCCTTGAACCGGCTCATTGAGGCCCGTGGTGGTGATGTGGGACTGTCTATGTTGCTAGTTGATTTCCAAAATGCTTTCAACCTTGTTGATCGTGTGACTATGCTACAGGAAGTCCGCTGTCGTTGTCCGGTTCTTTCCCGTTGGGTGGAGTTTTGTTACTCTAGCCCTGCCCGTCTTTATTATGGGGAGCATTGTTTGTGGTCTTGTCAGGGTGTCCAGCAGGGTGATCCTTTAGGCCCTTTGCTTTTCGCTTTGGTTTTGCATCCCCTAGTGTGCAACGTTCGGGATTCCTTTGATCTTACTTTTCAAGCATGGTATTTGGATGATGGCACCATTGTTGGGGACACTTTAGAGGTGGGGAGAGTTTTGGATTTGATTGTGGCAGATGGGGCTCGTTTCGGTCTCCATCTTAATGTGGCTAAGACTGAGGTCTTTTGGCCTATTGAGGATCCTCGGAGTCGGCTCCCCGGTGTTTTCCCCCCTTCTATTGCTCGACCTTTGCGTGGTGTCTCTGTTTTGGGTGGACCTGTCAGTACTTGTCCTATTTTTGGCGGTGAGCTTGTGGCGAGGAGAGTGACTAAGACCATTGAGCTTATGGACTTAGTCGCGAGGATTGAGGACCCGCAATGCGAGTTGCTTCTGCTTCGGGCCTGTACTGGTATTTCTAAACTCTATTTTTCCCTTCGTACTTGCTCCCCGGGGGTCTTTGGGTCTGTCCATCTTCGCTTTGATGCAGCGCTTCGTTCTAGCTTGGAACGTATTGTCACCGCGTCTGGGCCTGGTTTTGGGGATTGGCAGTGGCGCCTTGCCACTTTCCCTTTTCATTTGGGTGGACTCGGTGTTTATGCTGCGGGGGATGTTTTACACTATGCTTTTCTGGCTTCCCGTTTGCAGTCTGCAGTTTTGCAGGCTAAGCTCCTGCGGCCTTCTGGTATTGTATGTGCTGGTCCTACTTTTGACAATGCCTTGCGGGTGTTTTCGGAAACTACAGGTTCTAATTTTTTACGTGATCCGAGTGAAATCGCTGCCCCTAAACTTATGAAGAAATTGGCAGATATATATTTCGCGACGGTTGCTGCTTCTTCAGAATCTGTTTTCTCTTTGACACCGCGTCAGCTTGCGTTGTGGAAGTCTCAGCAGGGTGCCCACTCCTCTGATTGGTTGCGTGCGGTTCCTATCTCTGGGTTGGGTCAGACTATGAATAGGAGGACTTACCGTTGTGTGCTGGGGTATCGTCTTGGTGTTACGTTATTCGCGGTATCTAGGCCTTGTTCTGCTTGCTCTCGGGTTTTTACTGGTGATGTGTATGGAGACCACGCTGTTTCTTGTGCTGGTACTGTGGGGGTTAAGCATCGACATAACCTCGTTCGGGACACCTTATTTGACATCTGTTATAGGTCTGGTATTTCTGCGGGTAAGGAGGTTGATATCGGTTTGGTTGACGGGCACGACAGATCTCTTCGTCCTGCGGATTTGCTTCTTTATTCCTGGGACACAAGGCGTGATGTGTGTGTTGATTTGACAGGGTCTTCCCCCTTGACTCAGACTGGGATGTCCGATTTTGTGCCGGGACGGGTTGTCGCCGATGCTGCTCAGCGCAAATGTGCTAAGTATGGGGATTTATGCGCGGCTGCTGGATATGGTTTCCTACCCTTCTCTTTCTCTTCGCTTGGGGAGCTGGGCTCGGATGCTGTTGACTTGCTCAAGCGGATCCAGAAATTCTCGGTATCTCAGGATGCTGGGCTCGGGTGGCCGCTTATATTTTTGCTAGGCTTAGTTTTGCTATAGCTAAGGGGGTGGGGGCCCAGATTGTCTCTCGGCTCCCCACCAACTTCATGTAAACTTTTTATTTTATTTTAATGAAAGCTGCGCGCATCTTATAATAATAATAAAAAAAAAAGAATAATAATAAAAATAATAATAATAATAATAATAATAATAATAATAATAATAATAATAAAAATAATAATAGAGTCACTACTACAATTCCCTTACTTTCTCCACACTTTATGGTCGACGCTTTTACAAGCGTCGATCTATTTTTTCACCCTAAATCTATTTTATTAATATAATAATAATTTTTAATTTAAAAAACCACTATTCTAGACTCTTCCTCGTTCAGCCGTTCTAATTATTGGAGTACCAAACTTAAATTTCGTATCCCGCTTCCCCAAAAAATCAAACTGCCAATTGCTAATCCTTTATCCTTTAATTCATCAAAACCTAGTTCATCATTTGCTATTGAATTGCCAGACTGTTTGAACGCCTCTCGTCAATCGTCACCGTCATCACATTGAATGAATTGCTCATCACACTGAATCGCACCTCTTGTCAATCATCGGCTAAATAGGTAATTAAACAAAACACCTGTGTTTAATTTATCGGTTTATCTGGAATTATTGTGTTTAGTTATAATTATAATGTCCAACGATACTCCTATTTTGTCTTAAAATATTGTATATGGTAATCTTGGATGAATGTATGAGATGGAATAAGCAGGTTAGAGGTTTTGTGCCTCCCGTCAACCGTCTTGGCGTTGTCTTTGATTATATGCCATACGAGAATATAACATCGAAATGTATACTCCGTATATGAAGATAATGAAAATCCAAATTTAATTCTTCCCAAATCTGAAAAGCCATACCGGGTGCATTATTGCATGAACCTGGAGAATAATTAAACTATACTACATGTTTGGTAATCACTAAAATAAGTGCAAAAACCACAAGAAGGCGATGTGAAGGATAGAAGTAGTGAGACGAGCAATAGACAGGGAAAATAGGATAGGGGAACTCTCAACAGACACAACTGCAGTAAGACATAAGATTGTTGCTTTTGCACATCAATTTGTTTAGATGATAAATATTTGTTTGTTCACATAATTTGAATTATTTAAGTGCCTAATATTTCTAATTTATTGGAGTTGATCATAGTTGTGAATTGACAAACTAGTACTGACATTAGGTGCACTCGGAATAATAGAGATTGTTTTGATATAAACGATCACCATTCCCGAGTGAATGGTATCAGTATAAAGATTGTGCACTTGTCTATAGATAAATGTTATTTTGTATTGGCCATTTTGCTTTGAAATTTAGTTATTAGTGCAAAATGATGAGCAAGTCACATGAGATTACCACTCTGTGTGAATGGTCTTACTTTTTCGGTTCACACATTTTGGCCTTTGGTTCAACAACATTAAAACCATTTTTTTAATAGAATTGTACTGCAACTAAATGCAATGTTTGAAAGTCTTCAGTGTGAATTTACTCATTATGCCTTGACTGTGTTTGTTATCACATCAGTTCAATTAAACAACGTTTTTCCGAAGGTTATTTATGTGGAAATTTTTTAAAATAAAAATCTGTCTGATCTCCAAGCTTGACCTTATGAAATACCAGCATCAAACAAAGTAACTGTGCTCCCTAAAGGTAGGCTTTATATTGAACATGATCCTGATAATTGAGAGTTTGAGACACAATTTCATCTTACTTGACTCTAATTCCTTACTATAATCACTATGCACTAGACATTTTAGAATATAATACATTAAGGATGTCAATTTATTCGTCATATCTATATTAGGTGTTTGTCTTTAACTGATTCTTCTAAAGTTATATGTATATATATGTCAATTTTTTAGTCTGATGAGGAGAACTTAATAAGTGTTGAATTATGCTCACTAACTAAAACTTAATTTGTACAGGTGGTGAGCAATGCCTAACATTCGACTAGGTTTTCATTAATTGTAGATCTAAGTGGATACATGTGTTGTATAAAGATCATTGTTGATTGAAAACTAGATGGAGCAAAGGGCGAGGGGTCTCGGATATTGTAGTTGGTACATGTGACTAGTTCTTTTTTGAAAATTTCGTCATTGAAAGTGTGTAGTTTTCTTACATTATTTATTTTATATTTGTGCAGGATGTAAGCTAGACGAGCAAACATGACAAAGGATCTTTTTAAATGAGATTGAAATGTATGCTTTTGATCAATCCTCACTCGATTAAACTAAGTAATTTCGTTATTGTTTATGACTTTGACACAACCTTTCAATTGGTTATATGTAATTTTTTAGTTTGGTATACTCTACTATCAATTAATCAATATACTTGTGATGGAAGGTCTTATTATTTAAATGCTAGTGTGAATATCTAAGACTTCGCCCGCACCTTTCTTGAACAATATAAGCTTTTTTCCGTGTGCTTTGACATCATTTTTATCTAATTGTCTTTGAGATTTGAATCCTTGTGGGAAACAATGGCTTTTTATAATGACCTAGTAATAAATCGTTGTTAAGAAACTATAATAAACTTATTTCTGCTTTAGGTATATATAAGAAATTCTGTAAATGTAGATTTGTTGGCATGTTACCTCGCTTGTGTGCAGGAATACCATGAATTATTCCTAGGTAGGTAGAAATGTGGAAGAGATAAGTTAAAGGAAAGTAGCAAAAATATTCGAATTTGTAGTCTCGCCAAGTAAGTCTCACTATATGTCTATCTCCTAATTGTGTGACTTTTATGAGATCACAAATTAAGTTCCTCACTGTGTGACTTTTATGAGTTTAAAAATTAAGTTCCTTACTTAGTTTCTAATATCTTATCCATCTTCTTTCCGCAGGAAAAATATGAAAATAAGGAGGACGCAAGCAATGCGCTAATTTTGAGTTTTGGCTGATAAGGTAAGAGTTTAGCTAGTATACATACACAAGCTTTTATAATTTTGTATTTAACTGATGTTCTTTAGTTTATTCTTGTTGTCTTAGTTATGCTCAATTTTGATTTGCAGATTGAAAATGACTAGGTTGTTGAATGGTTGTATTGTAATTTAGTACATCTTTTTGTCTATACAGGTTAAAGAAATTGCGTTAATTCTTGACACTAGTGACTACTTAGCAATAATGTTGTTAGGATGTGTTTTTTTCTTTTTCCCTCAATAAGATTCATTTTCTAATTTTTTGGTGTCATGCTAGTATATGTTTATATTTAGTGGGGCTTTTTATTGTGTGATTTGTTTATAGTCTGAAATAGTAACAGATATTAGTCGTAAAGATCATGTAGAAAATGAACACCTACTGGAACTCTTACTGCTGCATATGTGATTATGGACATTGCTATGAAGGGAATCATCCAAATGCCGCATGCCATTGTCATTTTGAATGTTGTTTGGCTGTGTTGGATTATTCAAATGTCAAGTGCTATAGTAGATTTGAATGTTGTTTGTCACTCCGTTTTTTTGTTCAATTTTGGATTTTGAATATATGTGTTCATCAGTTAAATTCTTGTTCGTGATTCTGTTGTTTATGATATGATTTATGCGTTGTCTTGCCATTTTTCAAAGTTAAACTACGTTCATTTTCAGTAGAGTACATGTGGAGCTGAGATGTTATTTATAATTTTTGACTTAATTTGCTGAAATTTCTGTTAATTTATTTATTTTACACGATTCCAACGATAGATTTGGTGGCAATCTGTACATGAGCTTACTACACCACGCGACTGCTTGACACAACCTAAAGCAACTTCATTGATGGGATATGTACTTCAAATATTCTAATCTCATTTCTATATGAGCTAGCACGTATTAACGTATTCAAGCTCCTTATTTAGTAATTCCGTTTAGTCATTTGGCTTGTTGACTGAAATTGTTGGTAGACAAAGTAGTGTTAGACTATTTAGAAAGTGTTTTTTTTGGGGGTAGTGAATGAATATTTGCACAAGAGGATTTTTTGTTCTGTAGAATAATTTCATTTGACGATTTTTACGTTCAACCTTTTTGGATTTGAACAAACCTTTACCATTCTTATCTTACATGACTATCTCCAGGACTGTATTAAGGTGGAATTGGTTTCAAGTGCAGCTCTATACGACAAATAAAGCTTTTGTAGGTGGATTAATAGAAGGTTTCAAGTGAAGCACATTGAGTCTGTTTTGGGAAAATATGCCAATTTTGGATTATTGTTACAGAGTTGGATTGCATAAGTTCTTGAAGTGGAGATGCATGAAGGATAATACAAGAGCTTAAAGTAAAATAAATGTTACTTATTTCTTACCATATTATAGTGTAGTGTGTGTATTTCCTTTTTTTTGGATGAGTGTAAGTAAATAGTTTAATACACTGTAATCCTAATGTTGTACAGTTACAAATGTCCATCTATACTCAGCTATCTTTTATCAATAATAAAATTTGATGGGATATTCTTCACGGATCTTGTGTAATTTTGTATCATTTTGCTACTTTCAATTTGCTTGATTTGTAAGGGAGTATAGGACAAATGAAAGGAAAGTGCCAAGAGTTCAAAGGGTTGCAATATAACAAAGCGTCGGCAATTCTTGATGCATAAAAGTGACGAGAAACTTTGACGCAAAAAAAGTGTCCATCATAAAGATAGAATTGACGGAAAAAAGCGTCGAAAAGGTTGACGCTATAAAGTGTCAAAAATTCCTGACGCCCCAAAAAACCACGCTTTTTAAAGTGTCGAGAAATAAAATCTCGACGCTTTTAAGCGTCAAGAATAGCTTAAAAAAGCGTCGAAAAAGTAAGGGATTTGTAGTAGTGAGTGGTCAACTCATTCCGTCGCCATGCCGAGGGGCCGGCCGCCCAAACTTCAGGCCGCCGCTCGTCCACCCAAAGCTTCTGAGGCATCTGCGGAGGATACTAATTTGGTAGAGGCTTCGTTGAATTGTACACCTAGGTCTGCGAATTTGGGGGATTTCCTTCAATTGGGATCTTCAAAATTGGGGCAATTGCAGGCATCTCAACCGACGCAGGGCAAGGATTCTTCCTTAGCATCTAGTTCAGGTTTGATTTCTTCTTCTCCCTCTTTACCTAAGGAGAAGAGTCCGGTTATTCCTGTGGTTCCAAAGGTTACTCCGGTGATTGATGTCCCGGTGAAGCCTTCTTTTTCTAAAGTTCTTAAGTCATCTGGTAAGGGTATGTCCTTGAAGTATGTTAAGCCCTCTTTAGATGCTGTTGTGATTGAATCTCAGGACATTGTGGAGGAAATTGATTATTGGAAGTATACGCTTGTTGGGACAGTCATGGGTCGTCGTACCTCTATTGTTGAGCTTAATACTCTGGTTGCGAAACATTGGGGGCAGATCTCTACTCCTGAAATTCTGTATTTCTCTAAGGGTTGGTTTTATTTTTGCTTTCTCTCTCAAGAAGACATGACCAGTATTCTTTCTGAATCCTGGAATCTTAATGGCTTCCCTCTTGTGTTTAAGACTTGGACTCCCACTGTGGCTGCTGAGCTTGACGCTGTCACTGTGGTTCCTGTCTGGGTATTGTTCCCTAACCTTGACCCTTGCTTTTGGTCAAGTACTGCTCTTAGTAAGGTTGCTAGTTTTGTGGGTAGACCTATTTGTGCTGACGAGACTACTACAAATAAGTCTAAAATTGCATTTGCTCGAGTTTTGGTGGAAGTTGATATCTCCAAAGAACTCCCCAGAGCAATGGCTCTTCAGACACCTTATAGAGGGAGGATTTTGCAGAAAATTGATTATGAATGGGTGCCTTTTTACTGTCAAACTTGTAAAAAGGTAGGTCATACTAAAGAGAAATGCAGTAGGAATGTTGTGAAGAAGGTTTTTAAGCCTGTACAGCAGATAGCTGTGGTCAAACCAGTTTTCTTTACTCAGCAGGATGAGGAAGAGTTTGTCTCTGTTCAGGTTAAAAGTAAGTCTGCCCCTCTTATTGAACCATTGATTACTACTCTTGAAAATAAGTTTGCCCTACTAGATTCTCACAAAAAAGTCTCTATATCTCTGGGTGTGGATCAAGGTAATGTTGTTGTGGAGCTTGAGCCTGGTGGGTCATCCCCCCCTCTTTCACCTCAATGATCATTTCCTCCTGGAATGTGAGGGGGATGAATGACCCCCTAAAACAGCAGGAGGTTTTAGACTTCCTGAATGGGAATAAGGTGGATTGTGGTGCTATTTTGGAGACACATATAAAGGCTAGGTAAGCTCAGGCTATTTATAGAAGGTCTTTTAAAAACTTCTCTATTCTTACTACTTATGGCTCTCACTTTGATGGGAGAATTTGGATTTTATGGAACCCCTCTTCTGTTCATGTTCAACTTCTTGAAGATAATGCTCAATATGCCCATTGCATTATTACAAATCTTCTTACTCAGAAATGCTTTTTGGTTACTTTTATTTATGCTTATAATAGAGCTGTTGATAGGCTTGCTCTTTGGGACAAACTTGCCTCTTTTGCTATGGGTCATCAGATTCCTTGGGCTTGCCTTGGGGATTTTAATGTCTCCCTTTCAGCTGATGAGAGACTTGGTTGTCAAATTCATGATAGGGAGATACAAGAATTCAGGGATTGCTTGTCTGCTTGTAGCCTTTCTGATCATCCTTTTACTGGTGGTCTTTTTACTTGGCACAATAACCAGATTCTTTCCCCTAAATGGTCTAAGCTTGATAGGGTACTGGTTAATTCTGCCTGGTATACTTATTTCTCTAGGTCTACTGTGGCTTTTCTTCCTCAAGGTGTCTCTGATCATTCTCCTGCCATTCTGAATGTTGATCCTCCTTCTGCTTTGCTTTCCAGACCCTTTAGATTTCTGAATTGCTGGGCTCTTTCTCCTGACTTCCTTTCTAGGGTTGCTCAGGGATGGCACTCTGGTTTTAGTGGAGGTAGAATTTTCTCCCTGTTTTGCAAGCTGAGGGCTACAAAGCATCATCTCAAGTCTCTTCATCAGGCTGAATTTTCTGGGCTTACTACTAGAGTTAAGTTGGCAAAGGAGAATCTGTCTTCTTGCCAGCTTCTTTTGCAGTCCTCTCCTTTGTGCTCCCTTCTTCTTCAGCAAGAGAAGGATTGTCTCCAGGTTTACTCTAAGCTTAAAAAAGCTGAAATTAAAGTGTGGGCTCAACAAGCAAAAGTTCATCACTTGAAGCTTAGTGATTCTAATACTAATTATTTCTATGCTCATATTACAGCTAGGAAAGTTAGAAATATTATTGGGGTCATTGAGGATATGAATGGGCATGTTTGTCATGGTCACTCTGCTGTTGCTAATGCCTTTGTTTGCTACTATAAAGAGCTCTTAGGGTCTGGCACTTCTTTTACTCCTTTGCCTGTGGAGTTGTTCTCCAATTGTCTCTCTTCTGATCATAGCTTGGAGGTCCCTGTTACTTTTGGTGAAATTGAGAGTGCTCTCTTTGCTATTGAAAAAAACAAGAGCCCAGGTATTGATGGCTACTCATCTGGTTTTTTCAAATCCTCTTGGTCTATCACTGGAGCTGCTTTTAAGGCTGCTGTTATGGAGTTTTTTTGCTAAGGCCTCAATGCCTTGTGCTGCAAACTCCACTCTTATTTCTCTCATCCCTAAAGGGGATTCTCCTAAGGCTGTTTCTGATTTCATGCCTATTTCGTGCTGCACTGTTTTTTACAAAACTGTTAGTAAGATATTAGCTAACAGAATGAAGTCTGTCCTGGGGGAGATTGTTGGCCTAGAACAGGCAGCTTTCATTGAGGGTAGATATTTGTTTGATAATTCCATGCTTGCCCATGAGATGGTTTCCAAGTATAATAGAAGTTTGTTAACCCCCAGGTGTACTCTTAAGATTGACATTAGAAAAGCCTTTGATTCTGTAAATTGGGACTTTCTGGCAGATTGCTTAAGGCTTTTTGGTTTCCCTCCTCTGTTTAGAAAGTGGGTTCTTGCTTGTGTTACCTCTTCTCACTTTTCCCTTAATATCAACGGGTCTATTGAAGGTTTTTTTCCTGGTAAGAGGGGACTCTGCAGACAAGGTGATCCCTTATCTCCTTATCTCTTTGCTCTTTGTATGGAGGTTTTGTCCCGTCTTTTGAGGAGGCTGCCTGAATATCCTAACTTCTCTTACCACCCTAAGTGTGTACAGGTTAATCTTACTCACCTTGTTTTTGCTGATGATCTTTTGGTGTTTACCCGTGGGGATCTTCCTTCTGTTCAGGCTGTGAATGATTGCTTGAGATTATTTGCTGGATACTCTGGTCTTGCAGCTAATCCTATGAAGTATAGTCTTTATTTTGGAGGTGTCTCTCCTCAGTTGAAAGTGCTTATTCTCTCTTCTACAGGTTATACTGAAGGTAGTTTCCTTGTGAGATATCTGGGTATTCCCCTCTTTTGTTCTCGTTTAACTCAGCCTATGTTCTCTCCTCTTCTGGATAAGATTAGAGGTAAGATCAACCATTGGGCTAATCATCATCTCTCTTATTATGGTAAGGCTCAACTCATCAATATTGTTTTGTTTGGATTATGCAATTTTTGGGGTTCGAGTATCCTCCTTCCTAAAGGCATTGTTAAGAAAATTAACAAAAATTGTAAGGATTTCTTGTGGGGATTTACTCAAGGCCATCATAGGCATATTTTCAAAAGCTGGACTAGTCTTTGTCAGCCTCGAGAGGAAGGTGGTATTGATATTAAGGAGGTTCTCAGTTGGAACAAAACGCTTATGCTATCTTGGGTCAAGAAATTGGCTACTAATTCTGATACTATCTAGGTAAAGTGGGTGAATGCTTATATCCTGAAGGGTTCCTCCATTTGGGATTTTCAGCTCACTTCTGCTCATTCTTGGTTTATGAGTAGTATTATTCATTGTCGTGATTTGCTTGTTCAGTATCTAGGGAGGTCCTCATATGCTAGTCTCTTTCTTTTGGAGGATAATTATAGGTCTCAATTCTATGATCTTATTCGTCCTAGAGGAGCCTTCTTTTATTAGCATCGCACCATTTGGGACTCTAGTTGCTACCCTAAGCACTGTGTTATTGGTCTAATGGCTACTCAGAATTGTCTTCCCACTATTGATAATCTTTGCCATCGTGGAATTGTTTTAGTTAATAGATGTGTCTTGTGTGAGCAGAGTATGGAGACTAGTGAGCATCTCTTTTTTGCTTGTTCCTACTCCGCTTCTGTCTGGCTGACTACATCTTGTTGGATAAAGCTACTCGTGCTACTCGGCTTTCTCAGATTTTCAGCTGGTACCAGGGTCACAACCGGGGAAAGAGTTGGATAAAGCAGCAGCGAAGATGTGCTTTGATGTGTACTATCTATCTCTTCTGGTCTGAAAGAAATAGACGTATTTTTCATGGCTCCTCTCGCTCTATTGAAGCCCTTGTTTGGAAGATTAAATATTTAGTCTTACTTAGAAATCCTTGTAATGTCTAAGTATGGTTTCTTTATTTGGTTTCTTTGTTTGGTTTTGAGGTAGTCTCATTGACTCCCTTGTAGGATTTGTAGGATCTTGTACTCCACTCTTTTGATTAATGATAAGATCCTGATTTTCTGCAAAAAAAAAATAAAAAAAATAAAATAAAAATTATAATAATAATAGGGCATCGCCTGGCTTTTGGCTGCTGCGGTCTACACTGCCACCATTCAGGCCACCGTCTCCGGCCACGCCATCCAGACCACACGTCGCCAGCTTTGGTGGGGTTGTTGGTGGTTGCCATTTGGTGGTTCGTGTTATAGAGGGAGGTGTTTGCCGCTGCGGTTTGCGGATTGCGGCTGCGTTTTGTGGCTTAAGGCGCTCGGTTGGTGGTTCGTTGGTGGTCCTTTGCCTACCACTACGGTTGTCATCACCGGTCGCCGTAGGTAGGGTTTTATTTTCGCCTTTTTGTTTTTGTTTGTTGTTTGTTGCGTCGCCATTGTTGCTGATGTTGTCGCCTTCTGGTTGTGGCCTGGGCGTGGTTTGTTGGTGGACGGAGGTAGTGGGCCTACCATTGCGGTCATCATCAGTCGACGGAGGTAGTGGTTCGTGTGGCGGTGTGGTTTGGTGTCGACCTATGTGACGGTCATCGTCACCATTACGGTCTGTTGCCGGCCATCGGTGTCGACCTATGTGGCGGTGTTGTGGTGGTGCTGGGTTGTAGAGTGAAGCCGGTGGTGGCTGGCCTGTGCTGTGGTTGTGCGGCAGGTTTCACTATTTTGCATTTCGTTTTTTTAGGTTTTTTTGGTTTGTTTTATTTCCTTACACGTGCCATTTTGTGATTGGCTTTTGCGTGTCTTTCCATGCACGTGCGTGGTACTTCTCCTCATGCCTGTTTTAGTACGGTTTCCTTGTCCTTTTTCTTGTATTCATGGATGTCCGAATGACGGTGGTAGGGGCCTTACTAAGGCCGCCTGGCGAAAGCATTTTCAGGATCGACATTGTATTGCTGGTGCTATGGGTCTTACGCGTCAAACGCTTACTGATAGTCTGACGGTTTTCTCTAATGCCGAGATTACTTGTAAGCGGATGTGGCTTTGGTTGTGTGGGGAGTGCTTTAAAACCCATCCGTTTCGTTCTAGGTGTCGGCATGGTCGGGGTGACATTGTTCAGCCTCTAGATTGTGGTGATGGCATCGTTAGCTTTATAATTCATGGTATCCCTAGACCTCCGGCTCCGTCTCACTCGGTTCTTTCATCTGATGTTGGGGTTGAGCTTGTTCATTGGTCTGTATCGTCGCTCGATCGTTTATTTTCTTTGGGCCATCGCACCGTGAAATCTATTCCTCCTAAGTGCCGTCTTAGGTTTGCTCGGGTTCTGAAGGGGGTCTTGGATGATGTGGCTGACTCTCCTGGTGATCTATCCTGCTGGGTTCGTTTGCTTGTGTTGCCTATTTGTCTGCTTAAGACCTTCGCTCCTCGGAGTAATCTTGAGTGTAGGACGGCTTTTAGGCGACAACGTTAAGAGGAGAGTATTACCAGGGCTATTCTTGCTTGGGGGGTGCCTGGAGGGGGGTTGCAGCTTTAACAAGAGTGTTTGGCTGAGGTTCCTCCTTCGTTTTGTGTGGAGGAGGATCTGGATTTGAGTGAGCAAAACCTCCGCCAGTGTCGGCGGAAGATTTGTGATGGTCATTATACTGCTGCTGTTAGGGTGCTTTCTTCCTCCGGCGTCGCCCCATACACTGATGCCACTATTGGTGCTTTGCGTGAAAAGCATCCTGTCGCCCCATCTCCTTTATTGCCTCCTTTGCCTGTGGATCATCATTCTCTTGTTGCCTCTTCGGCAGTGGTTTTGGATATGATTCGTGGTTTCCCGCGTGACACTTCTTGCGGGAGGGATGGACTCTGTGCCCAACACCTTCTGGACTGTTTGAGTGGTGTTGTTGTGGCTGTCTCGGATGATTTGATCGCTTCTATTACTTGGGTGGTTAATCTTTTTCTGGAGGGCCGGTGCCCTGTAGCCCTGGGTGAGTACATTACTAGCGCTCCGCTCACGCCGCTTGTTAAACCAGGCGGGGGTGTTCGCCCTATCGCTGTTGGCACTGTCTGGAGACGTCTTGTCTCTAAGGCTGGTGCTTGTCTGGTTGGTCCTTTGTTGTCTGCTTATTTTGCTGGCCTTCAGTTTGGGGTTAGGGTGTCCGGTGGAGGAGAGGCTATCTTGCATGCCTTGAACCTACTCATTGAGGCCCGTGGTGGTGATGTGGGACTGTCTATGTTGCTAGTTGATTTCCAAAATGCTTTCAACCTTGTTGATCGTGTGACTATGCTACAGGAAGTCCGCCGTCGTTGTCCGGTTCTTTCTCGTTGGGTGGAGTTTTGTTACTCTAGCCATGCCCGTCTTTATTATGGGGAGCATTGTTTGTGGTCTTGTCAGGGTGTCCAGCAGGGTGATCCTTTAGGGCCTTTGCTTTTCGCTTTGGTTTTGCATCCCCTAGTGTGCAACATCCGGGATTCCTTTGATCTTACTTTGCAAGCATGGTATTTGGATGATGACACCATTGTTGGGGACACTTTAGAGGTGGGGAGAGTTTTGGATTTGATTATGACATATGGGCCTCGTTTCGGTCTCCATCTTAATGTGGCTAAGACTGAGGTCTTTTGGCCTATTGAGGATCCTCGGAGTCGGCTACCCGGTGTTTTCCCCCCTTCTATTGCTCGGCCCTTGCGTGGTGTCTCTGTTTTGGGTGGACCTGTCAGTACTTGTTCCATTTTTGGCAGTGAGCTTGTGGCGAGTAGAGTGACTAAGACCGTTGAGCTTATGGACTTAGTCGCGAGGATTGAGGACCCGCAATGTGAGTTGCTTCTGCTTCGGGCCTAAACTGGTATTTCTATACTCTATTTTTCCCTCCGTACTTGCTCCCCGGGGTTCTTTGGGTCTGTCCATCTTCGCTTTGATGCAGCGCTTTGTTCTAGCTTGGAACGTATTGTCACCGCGTCTGGGCGTGGTTTTGGGGATTGGCAGTGGCGCCTTGCCACTTTCCCTTTTCATTTGGGTGGACTCGGTGTTTATGCTGCGGGGGATGTTTTACACTATGCTTTTCTGGCTTCCCGTTTGCAGTCTGCAGTTTTGCAGGCTACGCTCCTGCGGCCTTCTGGTATTGTATGTGCTGGTCCTACTTTTGACGAGGCCTTGCGGGTGTTTTTGGAGACTACAGGTTCTGATTTTTTACGTGATCCGAGTGAAATCGCTGCCCCTAAACCGTTGTGTGCTGGGGTATCGCCTCGGTGTTCCGTTATTCGCGGTATCTAGGCCTTGTCCTGTTTGCTCTCGGGTTTTTACTGATGATGTGTATGGGGACCACGTTGTTTCTTGTGCTGGTACTGTGGGGGTTAAGCATCGACATAACCTCGTTCGTGACACCTTATTTGACATCTGTGATAGGTCTGGTATTTCTGCGGGTAAGGAGGTTGATATCGGTTTGGTTGACGGGCACGACAGATCTCTTCGTTTTGCGGATTTGCTTCTTTATTCCTAGGACAGAGGGCGTGATGTGTGTGTTTATTTGACAGGGTCTTCCCCCTTGACTCAGATTGGGATGTCCGATTTTGTGCCGGGACGGGTTGTCGCCGATGCTGCTCAGCGCAAATGTGCTAAGTTTGGGGATTTATGCGCGACTGCTGGATATGGTTTCCTACCCTTCTCTTTCTCTTCGCTTGGGGAGCTGGGCTCGGATGCTGTTGACTTGCTCAAGCGGATGCAGAAATTCTCGGTATCTCAGGATGCTGGGGCTCGGGTGGCCGCTTATATTTTTGCTAGGCTTAGTTTTGCTATAGCTAAGGGAGTGGGGGCCCAGATTGTCTCTCGGCTCCCCACCCACTTCATGTAAACTTTTCATTTTATTTTAATGAAAGATGCGCGCATCTAATAAAAAAAAAAAAAATAAAAAAAAAATAAAAAAAAAATAATAATAATAAATGAGAGCGTTAGAGAGAGGCGTGAGGGGTGCGATTTGCGTTTTACGTTTTACGGATTAGGGCTTTCCCGTTGCTGCTGCGGTTGTCTGCCCCTCCGGCCACCGCCTTCCCCAGGACATCAAGACCCCACTTTCCAGGCTAAGGTGGGTTGTTGGCGGTCGGTTTTGCTTAGAAGGAGAGGAGGGTGTTTGGCGATAGGTTGTGCAGCCTTTCGTGGCGCCTGCTGCTGCTGCTTGGGTCGCCGTCGGTTGTTGCGACCTCTTGCCTTTCGTCGTCGGTTGGTGGTGGACGCTTGCTTTAAACACCGTGCGTGACGGCTGTGGTGAGGCAGTTTGTGTGTTTCATTGCGTCGGCGTCGGTTGTTGTGTTGGTGGTGTCTTGCCGTGCTGCTGGCTGCGTTGGGAGTTGCTGCGGTGGCGGGTTATGAGTCGGCGTGGGTTAAGGGTCGCGGCGGTCTGCTGTCTGTAGCTGGTGTGGGCCGTGCGTGTCTGCCGTGCCATAGCTGTGCATGGGAATTTTTAGGGTTTCCTTTATTATATTAGGTATTTTTTCCATTTCTGTGTCATGCCTGTTTTGGTTCGTTTTCGTTGTCCTTTTTCGTGTATTCACGGGTTCCGGATGGTCGTGGTAAGGGCCTTACTAAGGCCGCCTGGCAAAAGCATTTTCAGGATCGACATTGTACTGATGGTGCTACGGGTCTGACGTGTCAAACTCTTTCTGATAGTCTGACGGTTTTCTCTAATGCCGAGATTACTTTGAAGCGAATGGGGCTTTGGTTGTGTGGGGAGTGCTTTAAAACCCATACCTTTCGCTCTAGGTGTCGGCATAGTCGGGGTGATATTGTTGCGCCCCCGGATTGTGGGGATGGCATCGTTAGCTTCATTATCCATGGTATCGCGCGCCCTCCGGCTCCGTCTCCGTCTCCCTCGGGTCTTTCATCTGATGATAGGGTTGAGCTTGTTCAGTGGTCATTATCTTCCCTTGATCGTTTATTTTCTTTGGCCCTTCGCACGGTGAAATTTATCCCTCCTAAGTGTCGTCTTGGGTTTGCTCGGGTTTTAAAGGGGGTCTTGGATGATGTGGTTTACTCTTCTGGTGACCTCTCCTGCTGGGTTCGTATGCTTGTGTTGCCTCTTTGTCTGCTTAAGTCTTCGCTCCTAGGAGTAATCTTGAGTGTAGGACTGGTGTTAGGCGACAGCGTCAGGAGGAGAGTATTACCAGGGCTATTCATGGTTGGGGGGTGCCTGGAGGGGGCTTGCTGCTTTTGCATGAGTGTTTGGTTGAGGTTCCTCCTTCGTTTAAGGTTGAGGAGGATCTGGATTTGAGTGAGCTTAACCTCCGCCAATGTCGGCGGAAGATTTGTGATGGCCACTATTCTGCTGCTGTTAGGGTGCTTTCTTCCTCTGGCGTCGCCCCCTACTCTGATGCCACTCTTGGGACTTTGCGAGAGAAGCATCCGGTCACCTCATCTCCTTCCTTGCCTCCTTTGCCTGTGGATCATAACTCTCTTATTGCCTCTTCGGCTGTGGTTTTGGATATGATTCGTAGTTTCCCTCGATGTACTTCTTGTGGGAGGGATGGGTTCCGTGCCCAACACCTTATGGACTGCTTGAGTGGCGCTGCAGTGGCTATCTCTGATGATCTGATCGCTTCTATTACTAGGGTGGTCAATCTTTTTCTCGAGGGCAGATGCCCACTAGCTCTTGGTGAGTACATTGCTAGCGCTCCGCTCACGCCGCTTGTTAAACCTGGTGGTGGTGTTCGCCTATTGCTGTTGGCACTGTCTGGAGACGTCTTGTTTCTAAGGTAGGTGCTTGTTTGGTTGGTCCTTCTTTGTGTTCTTATTTTTCTGGTCTTCAGTTTGGGGTTGGGGTGTACGGTGGAGGAGAGGCTGTCTTGCATGCCTTGAATCGGTTCATCGAGGCTCGTGGTGGGGATGTGGGGCTTTCTATGTTGCTGGTTGATTTTCAGAATGCTTTCAACCTTGTTGATCGTGGTACCATGCTTCTGGAAGTTCGCCGTCGTTGCCCGATTCTTTCCCGTTGGGTGGAGTTCTGTTACTCTCGTCCTGCCCGTCTTTTTTATGGGGAACATTGTCTGTGGTCTTGTCAGGGAGTCCAGCAGGGTGATCCTTTGGGCCCCTTGCTTTTCGCTTTGGTTTTGCATCCCTTGGTGTGCAAGATACGGGACTCTTTTGATTTGAGTTTGCAGGCTTGGTACTTGGATGATGGCACCATTGTTGGGGATACTTTGGAGGTGGGGAAGGTGTTGGATTTGATTATGGCAGATGGTACTCAGTTTGGTCTCCATCTTAATGTCGCTAAGAATGAGGTTTTTTGGCCTACAACGGATCCCCGGAGTCGCCTTCCTGGTGTTTTCCCTCCTTCTATTGCCCGACCTTTGCGTGGTGTCTCTGTTTTAGGTGGGCCTGTCAGTACTTGCTCTAGTTTTGGCAGTGAGCTTGTAGCGAAGAGAGTGACTAAGACCATCGAGCTGATGGATTTAGTTGCTAGGAATGAGGACTCGCAATGTGAGTTGCTTCTGCTTAGAGCTTGTACGGGTATATCTAAGCTCTACTTTACCCTCCGTACATGTTCCCCGGGGATCTTTGGGTCTGTCCATCTTCGTTTTGATGCAGCACTTCGTTCTAGCTTGTAACGTATTGTTACCGCGTCTGGGCCTGGTTTTGGGGGTTGGCAGTGGCGCCTTGCCACTTTCCCTTTTCATCTGGGTGGGCTCAGTGTTTATGCTGCCGGGGATGTTTTTCATTATGCTTTTCTAGCGTCCCGTTTGCAGTCTGCTGATTTGCAGGCTAAGCTACTTCGGTCTTCAGGTATTGTGGATTCTGGTCCTACTTTCGACGATGCCTTGCGGGTGGTCTCTGAGACTACAGGTTCTTCCTTTTTACGTGATCCTAGTGAAATCGCTGCCCCTAAACTTATGAAGAAACTGGCAGATATATATTTTGCGAGGATTGCTGCTACTGCGGAATCTGTATTCTCTTTGACACCGCGTCAGCTTGCGTTATGGAAGTCTCAGCAGGGTGCCCACGCCTCTGATTGGTTGCGCGCGGTTCCTTCTCTGGGTTGGGTCAGACTATGAACCGGAGGACTTACCGTAGTGTGCTGGGGTATCGCCTTGGTGTCCCGTTATTCACGGTATCTAGGCCTTGTCCTGCTTGCTCTCGGGTTTTTGCTGATGATGTGTATGGGGACCACGCTGTTTCTTGTACTGGTACTGTGGGGGTTAAGCATCGGCATAACCTCGTTCGTGACACCTTATTCGACATATGCTATAGGTCTGGTATTTCTTCGGGCAAGGAGGTTGATATCGGTTTGGTTGACGGGCATGGCGGATCTCTTCGACCTGCGGATTTGCTACTTTATTCGTGGGACAGAGGGCGTGATGTGTGTGTTGATTTGACAGGGTCTTCCCCCTTGACTCAGACTGGGATGTCCGATTTTGTGCCGGGACGGGTTGTTACTGATGCTGCTCAGCGCAAATGTGCTAAGTATAGGGATTTATGCGCGACTGCTGGCTATGGTTTCCTACCTTTCTCTTTCTCTTCGCTTGGGGAGCTGGGCTCGGATGCTGTTGACTTGCTTAAGCGGATCCAGAAATTCTCGGTATCTCAGGATGCTGGGGCTCGGGTGGCCGCTTATATCTTTACTAGGATTAGCTTTGCTATAGCTAAGGGGGTGGGGGCCCAGATTGTCTCTCGGCTCCCCACCAACTTCATGTAAACTTTTCATTTTATTTTAATGAAAGCTGCGCGCATAATAATAATAATAATAATAATTGAAAAAAGAGAGCGTTAGAGAGAGGAGAGGGAGTGCGATTGACAGAGAGAGGAGTGCCGCTGCCTTGCCGCCTTGCCGCTTTGCTCGGTCGCCTACCCCCTGACGCCGGTCTGAGTCGTCAGTCATATGTGGGGTCGTCGGTCTGCGTGTGGTGTGCGTAAAGGGAGGCGAATTTTGGATCTCTGTTACGCATCGCTTGGGGTTGCTCCGCCATAGGGCCTCCACTGGAGACTGCCGTCTTCCGGTGCCGCCTAGGGTGGCCTGTGTTTTAGGTGGCCACCGCACGTACGGAGGTTTAGTGGCCGTTTGTGCCAGTGTCTGCTGCCGCGCCGTCATCGTCGCCACTGTGTCGTTCTTCTTGGCGGCCAACAACCTTCAGGCAACCGTCAATTGCTTGTCGTGATAGTGGTGGGGTCGTGGTGGTGGGTGTTGTTGCCGTCTTTTGGGTGGTTCTGTCGTGGTTAGTGTAGGTTTGTTCGCATGCCGCCGTCATTTGTTGGTCCCTTTCATGAAATTATTTGCTGCTGACGTGTGATGGCGTCATTGCTTTTGTGGATTTCAGTTTTTAAATTGGGCTGACTTTCATGCACGTAAATTTTGTTATTCGTCTTTTGCTGTTTTGGATTTTCTGTTTTTCATGCCTGTTTTAGTACGTTTTCATTGTCCCTTTTCGTATCTTCATGGGTGCCCGGATGGTAATGGTAAGGGCCTCACTAAGGCTGCTTGGCAGAAACATTTTCAAGATCGTCATTGTCATGATGGTGCTATAGGGCTTACACGTCAAACTCTTTCTGATAGTCTGACTGTTTTCTCTAATGCCGAGCTTACTTTGAAGCGGATGGGGCTTTGGTTGTGTGGGGAGTGTTTTAAAACCCATACATTTCGCTCTAGGTGTCGGCATAGTCGGGGTGATATTGTTGGGCCTCCGGATTGTGGTGATGACACCGTTAGCTTCATTATTCATGGTATCCTGAGACCTACGGCTCCGCCTCCCTCGGGTCTGTCATCTGATGATGGGGTTGAGTTTGCTCAGTGGTCTATATCTTCACTTGATCGTTTATTTTATTTGGGTCTTCGCACCGTGAAGTCTATTCCTCCTAAGTGTCGCCTTGGGTTTGCTCGGGTTTTAAAGGGGGTCTTGGATGATGTGGCTGACTCTCCTGGTGACCTCTCCTGCTGGGTTCGTTTGCTTGTGTTGCCTCTTTATCTGCTTAAGACCTTCGCTCCTAGGAGTAATCTTGAGTGTAGGACTGCTGTTAGGCGACAGCGTCAGGAAGAGAGTATTGCCAGGTCTATTCTTGCTTGGGGGGTACCTGGAGGGGGTTTGCAGCTTTTGCAGGAGTGTTTGGCTGAGGTTCCTCCTTCGTTTCTTGTAGAGGAGGACCTGGATTTGAGTGTGCTTAACCTCCGCCAATGTCGGCGGAAGATTTGTGATGGCCACTATTCTGCAGCTGTTAGGGTGCTTTCTTCCTCTGGTGTCGCCCCCTACTCTGATGCCACTCTTGAGGCTTTGCGAGAGAAGCACCCGGTCGCCCCATCTCCTTCCTTGCCTCCTTTGCCTGTGGATCATCATTCTCTTATTGCCTCTTCGGTTGTGGTTTTGGATATGATTCGTAGTTTCCCTCGTGGCACTTCTTGCGGGAGGGATGGGTTTCGTGCCCAACACCTTATGGACTGCTTGGGTGGCGCTGCTGTGGCTATCTCTGATGATCTTATCGCTTCTATTGCTAGGGTGGTCAATCTTTTTCTTGAGGGCAGATGTCCACTAGCTCTTGGTGAGTACATTGCCAGCGCTCCGCTCACGCCGCTTGTTAAACCTGGTGGCGGTGTTCGTCCTATTGCTGTTGGTACCGTCTGGAGACGTCTTGTTTCTAAGGTAGGTGTTTGTTTGGTTGGTCCTTCTTTGTGTTCTTATTTTGATGGTCTTCAGTTTGGGGTTGGGGTGTCCGGTGGAGGAGAGGCTGTCTTGCATGCCTTGAATCGGTTCATTGAGGCTCGTGGTGGGGATGTGGGGCTTTCTATGTTGCTGGTTGATTTCCAGAATGCTTTCAACCTTGTTGATCGTGTCACCATGCTTCTGGAAGTTCGTCGTCGTTGCCCGATTCTTTTCCGTTGGGTGGAGTTCTGTTACTCTAGTCCCGCCCGTCTTTTTTATGGGGAACATTGTCTGTGGTCTTGTCAGGGACTCCAGCAGGGTGATCCTTTGGGCCCCTTGCTTTTCGCTTTGGTTTTGCATCCCTTGGTGTGCAAGATACGAGACTCTTTTGATTTGAGTATGCAGGCTTGGTACTTAGATGATGACACCATTGTAGGGGATACTTTGGAGGTTGGGAAGGTTTTAGATTTGATTATGGCAGATGTCCCTCAGTTTGGTCTCCATCTTAATGTCGCTAAGAATGAGGTTTTTTGGCCTACTGAGGATCCCCGGAATCGTTTTCCTGGTGTTTCCCTCCTTCCATTGCCCGGCCTTTGCGTGGTGTTTCTGTTTTGGGTGGGCCTGTCAGTACTTGCTCTAGTTTTGGTAGTGAGCTTGTGGTGAAGAGAGTGACTAAGACCATCGGGCTTATGGATTTAGTTGCTAGGATTGAGGACCCGCAATGTGAGTTGCTTCTGCTTAGAGCTTGTACGGGTATATCTAAGCTCTACTTTACCCTCCGTACCTGTTCGCCGAGAGTTTTTGGGTCTGTCCATCTTCGCTTTGATGCAGCACTTCGTTCTAGCTTGGAACGCATTGTCACCGCGTCCGGACCTGGTTTTGGGGATTGGCAGTGGCGCCTTGCCACTTTCCCTTTTCATCTTGGTGGGCTCAGTGTTTATGCTGCCGGGGATGTTTTGCATTATGCTTTTTTGGCGTCCCGTTTGCAGTCTGCCGATTTGCAGGCTAAGCTTCTGCGGCCTTCTGGTATTGTGGACGCTGGTCCTACTTTCGATGATGCCTTGCGGGTGTTCTCTGAGACTACAGGTTCTGCCTTTTTACGTGATCCTAGTGAAATCGCTGCCCCCAAACTTATGAAGAAACTGGCAGATATATATTTTGCGAGGATTGCTGCTACTGCAGAATCTGTTTTCTCTTTGACACCGCGCCACCTTGCGTTATGGAAGTCTCAGCAGGGTACCCACTCCTCTGATTGGTTGCGTGCGGTCCCTATCTCTGGGTTGGGTCAGGCTATGAACGGTAGGATTTATCGTAGTGTGCTTGGGTATCGACTGGGTATTCCGTTACTCGTGGTATCTAGGCCTTGTCCTGCCTGCTCTCGGGTTTTTACTGATGATATTTATGGGGACCATGATGTTTCTTGTACTGGTACGGTGGGGGTTAAGCATCGGCATAACCTCGTTCGTGACACCTTATTTGACATATGCTATATGTCTGGTATTTCTACGGGCAAGGAGGTTGATATCGGTTTGGTTGACGGGCATTGTGGATCTCTTCGACCTGCGGATTTGCTACTTTATTCGTGGGATAGAGGGCGTGATGTGTGTGTTGATTTGACAGGGTCTTCCCCCTTGACTCAGACTGGGATGTCTGATTTTGTGCCGGGACGGGTTGTTGCTGATGCTGCTCAGCGCAAATGTACTAAGTATAGGGATTTATGCGCGACTGCTGGCTATGGTTTCCTACCCTTCTCTTTCTCTTCGCTTGGGGAGCTGGGCTCGGATGCTGTTGACTTGCTTAAGCGGATCCAGAAATTCTCGGTATCTCAGGATGCTGGGGCTCGGGTGGCCGCTTATATCTTTACTAGGCTTAGTTTCTCTATAGCTAAGGGGGTGGGGGCCCAGATTGTCTCTCGGCTCCCCACCAACTTCTTGTAAACTTTACTTTTTATTTTAATGAAAGCTGCGCGCATATTAATAATAATAATAATAATAATAATAATAATAATAATAATAATAATAATAATAATAATAATAATAATAATAATAATAATAATAATAATAATAATAATAATAATAATAATAATAATAATAATAATAATAATAATAATAATAATAATAATAATAATAATCATAATAATAATAATAATAATAATAATAAGGATTATTTCATGAGAATAATCCAACCTATTACTACCCTTCTTATATTACTCTATTCTTTAAGTTATTCCAATTTAATCCCTCCTATACCACCCACCTTCCCCGAACACATTATTAAGAAGGGCAACCTGTACAACAGGTCACCTTATATTTTTAATGGTTAAAAAATATCAAAGGTGCGTTGAACACACCGATCACCACCACTAATTCATCAACAACCATCACTCCTCCACCCTCCTCAACGCATTAACCATCGCCAATGTACCACCCTCCTTCTCCGATCCATTTGTAGGCGACTAGCATCGCCTATATTCTGATCCATGGTAGTGACAGAAATCCTCTGTCCCCCACTGCCCTTAACTAACCTTTGGTATCACTACTTACTGGCCTTCATCTTCATCAACCATCATCACCAAAGCCTACCCTTAGAGAACACTCATCATATTCACTTACAACCAAGAGAAACCCACAAAAAAAAGTTGGACACAAAAAACATTTGAAAATCAAAAATTGAAGATAAAACCTCAAATTTCCATCTGTTAATACATACAGAAACCTATACATATTACCAAAATAATTAAAGATTCTAAACATAAATTACTTTTAATTAATCAAAATTGGAAGTTAACTCTTTAAATTAAATTGACCACCAAGAATTCCAGTTCCACACGTCCAAAACCACATGAAAAAAACCCAAAATAATAGCCCAACTTTAGAACACCGAGACGGTTGCCGGCGAGGAGGAAGACCTTGTGGAATGATAGATATGACGATGGTGTCGTTAGTACATGTAGTAATGGTGTTTGGTTGTCAAAATAGGTCAAAGAAAGTGGGACTGGTGAATGGTTTACTTCGTATATTGATGGTCAAGCAAGGTACATGGTGATGTTGTATGGCTTGGTTGTCAGAGAAGACGGATTGGTCAACCAGAAGAAGAAAAAGATGGGTGACACAGCAAAGAAGAAGGAGAAGAGGAAAGAGAACGGAGAAGATGATTGAAGAAAGTGAAGATGGTGATGGTGCATAAAATGGAAGGAAACAACACAAATAAGACATAAATAAAGAGGGTGACCTAATGTAACCGGTAATAATTTAGGCAAGTCTGTTCTTGGAAGTAGGGTGGTATAGGAGGGATTAAATTAGGATAATTTAAAGGATAGAGTAATATAAGAAGGGCACTAATAGGCTGGATTATTCTCATGAAATAATCCTAATAATAATAATAATAATAATAATAATAATAATAATAATAATAATAATAATAATAATAATAATAATAATAATAATAATAATAATAATAATAATAATAATAATAATAATAATAATAATAATAATAATAGATAGCAGCATGGAACATTAGAGGCTTTAATGATAGCCTTAAGCATGTGGAGGTTAGGAATTTTCTACATGTTAATAAAGTGGATATTTTTGGGCTTGTGGAAACTCATGTTAAGATTCACAAGGAAAGTAGTATTATGAATAAATTTTCTAATGTCGTTCTCCATGAGCAGTTGATTCACTGTGATGCTTATTTTAAAGCTACTAATGTGAAGTCTCTGTTACTGTGGTCTATGGTATGAATGATGCTTCTGATAGATCTAGACTACTGTGGGATGCTTTGCTTGCCCTCTCTACTTCTGTTTCTCCTTGGGTTGTTCTTGGTGATTTCAATGTGGTTAGGAACTTAGCTGAAAGGAATGGTCCTAACCCCCCTTCTCTCAGTGCAATTTTTGAATTTAATTCTTGTTTGACTCAGTGTTTCTTAGATGATATGCATAGCATAGGGTCTGAATTCACTTGGTCTAATAAACAAGGTTCCGAGACTAGGACCTGGGCAAGACTGGATAGAGTCTTGGTTAACCCAGCTTGGTTATCTATTTGGCCTTCTTCTTATGCTGCTTGTCTGCCCCCTAGTATTTCTGATCACTCCCCTCTGCTGGTTAACCTGGCTGATAAGATTCTTGCTCAGAAGAGATTTAGTTTTCTTAATGTTTGGATTGGTTATCCTGATTAGTCAGAGTTGTCTGCAGAGCAATTTATTTGATCCTCATCTCATTGAACAGGAGAAAATTTTAACTGGTAAGTATAAGGAGCTTAGTAGGTTGGAGATTGATATGCTTTTTCAAAGAGCCAAAGTCACCAATATTAGGAAAGGGGATTGTTCTTCTAGCTATTTCTTCTCTAAAATAGCTAAAAGAAAGCACTAAAGCACTATTGGGGTTATTAAGGATAAAGATGGTAATGACAGATATGGGATAGATGAGGTTAACTTGGCTTTTGTGGACTACTATACTGATTTGTTGGGCAGGAAAGCTGATGTTGTTCCTATTGCTGAGGCTGTGTTTCAGGAAGGTCCTTGTGTATCTGATGAAGATGGAGCTTTACTTGATGCTCCAATTACTAGGCTCGAGATTAAGAAAGCTTTATTTAGTATTGGCTCTAATAAGAGTCCTGGTCAAGATGGATTCTCTTCTGAGTTTTTCAAAACAGCTTGGGAAACTATAAGTGAGCAATTTTGTGCTGCTATTGAGGAATATTTCAGGAAGGGGAGAATGATGAGGAAGGTAAATGTAACCCTCCTTGCATTGGTTCCTAAAAAAGCTGTTTCTAACACTGTCCAAGACTATAGGCCCATAGCTTGTTGTTCTGTTATTTATAAGACTATTAGCAAGATCTTGACTAATAGGTTGAAGGGAGTTCTTCTTGGCATTGTGGGAAATGAACAGGCTGCTTTTATTAAAGATAGAAATATCTTTGAAAACATCATGCTGTGTCAAAACCTCATCAAGAACTATAATCAAGGTGGTGTCACTCCTAGATGCTTAATCAAAGTTGACATAAGAAAGGCTTTTGATTCTATTCAATGGGATTTTACAGAGAATATGCTTACTGGTTTGAAATTTCCTGAGAGATTTGCTAGCTGGGTTCTAGGCTACATTACTTCCCCTTGGTTTTCTTTGAAGATCAATGGGCACATTTGTGGGTTTTTTCCAGGTAAAGCTGGGGTAAGACAGGGGGACCCTATATCACCCTATATTTTTGTTTTGGGCATGGAAATCCTCTCTAGGCATTTAAGGAAGATTCACCTTCTCCATCAGGTTTCTTTTCATCCTAAATGTGCTAAGTTGAGACTAAATCATTTGATTTTTGCTGATGATCTCATGATTTTTGTGAGAGGATATGTTCCATCTGTTGCTGCTGCAGCTAATAGTTTAAATGACTTTGCTCTTTGTTCTGGATTGGTTGCTAATCCTTCAAAGACTAGTATTTACTATGGAGGGGTTAAAAGTGCTGTTAAAGAGCAGATTAATTCTTTAACTGGCTACACTGAAGATGTCTTTCCCTTTCGTTATCTGGGTATCACCCTGAATCCTGGGCGCTTATCTTCTAGCATGTTTCATATCATGATGGCTAAAATTCAGAGTGTTATCCATCACTGGTCAGGTACTTTTCTGTCTTATGCTGGAAAATTACAACTTATTAACTCTGTTGTTTTTGGTCTGGAAAATTATTGGTGCTCTGTGCTGCTTTTGCCTAAATATGTTATTAATATGGTTAATAAGCTTTGCAAGGATTACTATTGGGGGATTCCTTCAGGTAAGAGAAAGATGGTTTTCAAAAGTTGGTCCTCTATTTGTACACCTTGGCAAAATGGAGGGTTTAATGTGAAGGAGCTATTGAGCTGGAATAGGGCTCTAATGAGTAAATGGGTTTGGTATCTCACTCTTGGTAGGGAGGGTCTTTGGGATAGGTGGTCAAGTAACTATAATTTGTATGGTCATTCTATTTGGACTGCAAAGAGTAAGCCCCATCATGCTGAAAGTTGGAAGGACATTATCAAGGTAAAAGACCATATTCTTGCTATTTCAGGATCTCAGACTAATGCTACTGCTATGCTTCTTTCCTGTGTTCAGAATGGTGTGTTTAAAGTTGGGAGAGCTTACAAGATTTTTCAGCCTCAAACCACTGTGCTTGGCTGGACTAGGTCACTTAAATATTTTCTTATTTTGCCTAAGCATAGGATTTGTGTTATACAGGTTGTTCAACATCAACTCCCTACCACAGACAAGATCATTGCTCGAGGCTATTCCTTAGTCAATTGGT
>JAIUZE010073915.1:0-55672 GCA_022085475.1 Heliosperma pusillum
GTCTTTGACTTTTCTGGACTTTTTAGTCGTCTTTGACTTTTCTTGACTTTTAAGTCGTCTTTGACTTTTCTTGACTTTTAAGTCGTCTTTGACTTTTCTTGACTTTTGAGCCGTCTTTGACTTTTTCTTGACTTTTCCGACTCACCCTTTACTTATACTCCCTCCTAACCCTAACCTAATTCATTCTAACACAAGCACAACACATTTCTTCTTCCTTAAGAAAACCATCAAAACCTTGCCTCCATTTTTGATCCGTCTTAGATTCGTCGCTACTCCTTCGTTACTCGCTCAAATTCACGTAAGTTCGTCTTATTCTTCCCCTCTTAGCTTCCTCTATCCGTATTGGTAATAAAATTACCGTCTTTCTCGCTTTTTAAATTATCCGTCTTTCTCAAGGTGAATGATATTCATCTTTTCTTATCTAATTGTATTTAGGTGGAGACTAGGAAGGTTTAGAATCGATTAAAGACGCGTAAAGGTAACGGTGAAGGGTTACTCGATATCATTTACGTGTTTTACATGCTTTATATGCTAGAATTCGTATTTAGAATACGATTAGAAAGCTTAGGATTTATGTTATGGATGATGATTGTTGTTATTTGATGATGGTTGATGATGAATATTGATTGTTGATAGTTATTAGAAATGAATTATGAGAATTGGAAATGATAGGATTGAATTTTGTTGAAGGCTCACGGGTGATTTGGTAACACATCTCACGGTCGTGAAATACAAGTCACGGTCGTGACTTGTGCAGTTTCACTGCACTGACCCTTTTTGGTAGAATGATCATATCTCCTTCGTTACTTGCTTGTTTTGGGCTTGTGGCCATTCGTTGGAACCGTAAGAGGATAAGCTATCACCTCAACTTAGAATTTCTGTATTTACATGTCTAGAACTCTAGGTATGACAGTTTGAACTGAACCCTTGTTTTAGTTAGTTTCCAAACTTGTTGTTTTGGAGAGTTATCTATGTTTCTTATTCATTATGCTTCATAAACTTGTTCAAATGCTTATGTATCATGTATTGATTCTTTTTTATCATAGTTAAGTTTATATAATTCGCTATTCACATGTTTTGTGACGGTTTTTGATATGTCCTACTTTGAGTCGGTTTTTACAAATGATACGGTTTGAGCACTATTTTGTCTTGTGCTTTGTACTCTCAATCCCTTGGCTACCTTCCCGTTCGTAAGGCTGGAATGTCGGAACGGAGAGGTATCCTACTGCTTAAATGCATGTGTAGTGGGCATACGACGACGTTGTTGGGAGTTGAACGCTATGCGTTGATCGACCCGGCCGTCAAATGTTGTGTACTTGCGAGGTGGTGTTATTTGCATGTAGCGTACCGCATGTTATGAGGCTTGAGATCGTTTTCCGCCTCTTTCGTGAATTGATCTACCGAGAATGTGGGTACTCGGCGTTTTCTTTGTAAGACCGAGTCTTGGGTGCGAAACGTGATCGCATATCGAATCGGAAAATGTGATTCCGAGAATCTGGCCAGGTTTAGATTAGGAATTATCGTTCCTACCAGGAGGAAATTAGTCTACATAGGCGAAATGTAAGCATCGCGTATGAGTTCAGGGAAATATGATCCCGTGGATGCCTTTTAATCATACTTGCCATGTACACGATGCTAGTGCGTTTCCTTTACCGTGAGAGTGGTCGTCGTCGTGTCGTCGTCTTTGAATGCGTGATTTCATGATATTATTCATGGTCATTGCATGATTGGGCATCGTCGTTCTTGAATGCGTGATTTCATGATATTATTCATGGTCATTGCATGATTGGACACCGTCAATGTATGGGTTCGTGAATGGATGATAATATGTTGGTTTTATTGTGATCATTGCATGACTTGACTTGGGTTGTCTGTCGAGTCTCAATCTTATCAATCTTATACCGCTAACGGTGAGATGCAAGCCCTAGTGAGCGTATTCGGTTGCCTAAGAGTGTCTTCCCCGAGTCTTTGTATAACATGATGGATTCGGTTTTGTATTCCATATGCTCTTATCATTATATATTGGATTGCCTATCTATTCTTATCGTATCTCACATGTATATCTATATGTATGCATGCTTTACTTTTGTATTTCCTTCTATGTACGTTTGATGTGATATGGCTG
This sequence comes from Heliosperma pusillum, assembly GCA_022085475.1. Classification (NCBI taxonomy): domain Eukaryota; kingdom Viridiplantae; phylum Streptophyta; class Magnoliopsida; order Caryophyllales; family Caryophyllaceae; genus Heliosperma; species Heliosperma pusillum. The sequence goes on from JAIUZE010073915.1 coordinate 2,126, forward strand.
GGAGAACCCGGAGTTACTCCCCACTGATTGTGGCGTTCATGTTTTTCATGGATGAACAGGTTGCTTGCGTGGTTGGCTTTTTGCGTTTGACTATTTTGGGTTCGGGTGTGAGCTAGCGGGCGTTGTCCCTAGAAGTTTCACCTCTAGACGATTTTAGCTAGTTTTGCTAAACACTTGTTCTTTGCTAACATTTGAAGAGACCCCGTCTCTTTGTTGTATTTCTGTTTTTAGTTTGTAATATTTTGACACTCCTCGTTTTATTTAACTTGCATGTATAAAAGTTTTTAAAATTACCTATTTCCGCTATATAATTCACATGCTTGTATGTTTTATATTTCCGCATTCGCGAGGGTTGTCACAATCAAGCTTTTATATAATATTGTAGGGAGAATGGTGTAGGACATAACTTTTCTGCACCACGAACCCCACAACAAAATGGTGTAGTGGAACGTATGAATCGAACATTAGAGGACATGGCTCGCACTATGCTTTTGTGCACTGGCCTTCCTAAGAACTTTTGGGCCGAAGCTATTAGTACTGCATGCTATGTGCACAATAGAGCTATGATTATACCTATTCACAAAAAGACGCCCTATGAACTTTTAAGAGGGAGAAAACCCAATATAGCTCACATTCGTTGCTTCGTGAGTAAATGTTTTGTCCATAATAATGGAAAAAGTAATTTGAGCAAATTTGATCCACGAAGTGACGAAGCTGTGTTTGTTGGCTATTCTAATCACAGTAAAGCTTTTAAAGTTCTTAACAAAAGAACTTTGTGCATAGAAGAAAGTGTTCATGTTGTATTTGATGAAGATAATGTGCCTGAGCAAGTTAACAGAATGAAGAAGAAGACATGAATGATCCAGACTTTCGCCTTTCAGGGGAAGACGAGCCAGATAATAATGAAGAAGTTATTAAAGGAATCAATGATGAACTTGATAAATCCGCAAATGACCTTGAACAGAGAACTGAGACAATTGTTGATGATACGAATGTCTCTTCTCAAAATAAGGAAAAGGAAACTGAAGTTATAGCTGATAATGCTATAACTTTGAACTAGGACCAAGATGGTGTAACTGAAGTTGTACCAACTTCAGCTATAACCCAGAGTCCAACTCAGGGGGAACCAATCTTGATTCTGAATCATTTAAGGAAAGTGATAGTTCATCAGATGATGATGAGCCTAGGAACTCTAAGAAATGGAAATATAAGAGTTCTCATCCTATGGATTCTATCCGAGGAAGTTTAAATAAGGGAGTTCAAACTAGGCGAACATTAAATAACTTCTCTTCATTCTATTCATTTCTGTCTACCATAGAGCCTACCAACATCAAAGAAGCACTTGCGGAATCTGACTGGATTGTAGCAATGCAAGAGGAGCTTCAACAGTTTGAACGTAATAAAGTCTGGCACCTTGGGCCACGACCTTCTAATCGAACTGTGATTGGTACTCGATGGGTATTCAGAAACAAATTGGATGACTCAGGAGTTATAGTTCGTAATAAGGCTCGATTGGTCGTTCAAGGTTATAATCAACAAGAAGGGATTGATTATGACGAGACATTCGCACCAGTAGCAAGACTTGAAGCTATTCGCTTGCTCATCGCCTTAGCAGCTCATAAAGGAATGAAACTTTTCCAAATGGACGTTAAGACTGCATTTCTTAACGGTTATTTGGAAGAAGAGGTTTTTGTTGAACAACCTCCTGGATTTTTGAACAGCAAGTTTCAAAACCATGTTTTTAAACTCGATAAAGCTTTATATGGTTTGAAACAAGCGCCTAGGGCTTGGTACGACAGATTGTCAAAATTTTTATTGCAAAATAATTTTAAAAGAGGATCTGTCGACAAAACCTTATTTCTAAAATCCGAGGGTTCTGACTTACTTGTTGCTCAAATTTATGTAGACGATATTATTTTTGGTGCTACTAACAATAGATTGTGCAAGTATTTTTCAGATCTAATGACCTCAGAATTCGAAATGAGCATGATGGGAGAATTAAAATTCTTCCTAGGATTGCAAATTCAACAAACCAAAGAAGGAATAAAGATTCACCAACAAAAATATGTCAAGGAGCTCATCAGGAAATTTGGTATGGAAAACGCTCATCCTATGGACACACCTATGGTAACTGATAAAAAGTTGACCTTAGACGAAAATGGTAAGTCCGTAGATGAAACTACATATCGAGGTATGATTGGTTCCTTATTATATTTAACTGCAAGTAGACCTGACATTATGTTCAGCGTATGTGTCTGTGCTAGATTTCAATCATGTCCTAAAGAATCACATATGATTGCAGTTAAACGTATATTGAGATATTTAATTGGTACATCTAACTTATATTTGTGGTATCCACTTGAGTGTAATTTCGATCTAGTAGGATATTCAGATGCAGATTATGCAGGATGTTCTTTAGATAGAAAAAGTACCTCTGGATTCGCTATGTTTGTTGGACCATGCATAATTACTTGGGGCTCAAAGAAGCAAAATTCGGTTACGTTATCTACTGCAGAAGCCGAATATATCGCTGCAGGACTAGTATGTTCCCAACTACTTTGGTTAAAGCAACAACTATGTGATTACGGTGTTAATGTTGGATGTATGCCTGTATTTTGTGATAATACGAGTGCTATTATTATTTCTAAGAATCCAGCTCAGCATTCTCGTACTAAGCATATTGACATTAGACATCATTTTTTACGTGACCATGTAGAAAAGGGCAACATTAAACTCGAATTTTGTAGTACTGAAAATCAATGGGCTGACATTTTAACAAAGGCGTTAGCGAGAAGACGTTTTGAGATTTTGCGGTTGCAAATTGGTTTAATCAGTAGCAATTAAATTCGTCATATTTATTTTGTGAACTTGCGTGACTGGTTAGAATAAGACGAGATTGTATGACTGTGTCCGCATATTTCATTGCTAGTATATTTGTGTTTAATATAATATATTCTAAGTGAGTATCTTGCATATTAAGTGTTTTATGGAAATTGAATTATGAACCACATATTTGCCAAAAACCTATCTTATTCACTTTCCAAAATTGAACCAAAATTCTACCCATGTATTTATTTTGGCCGAAAATTCTCACCCAACTAACTCACCATATCTTTTTATTTACCAAATCCTATCCTTACCATATCTCAACATTAATTACCTAAGATTCCCTTTCCTACCAAAATTCAAAAAAAAAAAAAAAAAAGGAAAGTGGACTACTCTAGAGTCGGCACCCATGTGCCAAGTACAAAAGTACAACAACCAATTTTTACTTTTCATAATTACCCATCACTTTCACCATCAAAACACTTCACCAAATTTTTTAACGCTTTCTCTCCTTCTTCACGGCACCCTGATAAGTGAATATTTGTATGATTTTATCCCCCGTTTTAGCTCGATTTCTATACGATTTATGCACTTTGTTAAGTGATTAACGAGCTAATATTGCTATTCTAGTTGTTTTGCGTGTTTTGTCTCGTTTTATAGGAAATGAAGCGGTTTTGCTATATTTTCCTACTTTATGGAGCATAGATACTAGAGTACGAGTTTATGAGGAACCGATGATAGCCATTTCACGATTTGATTACGATTCCGCTACATCCTTCCTCAAGTGGATTTATCTTGGACTTTGGCTTTGAACTTCAAAAGGAAACATCAACCCAAGTCAAAGGAAGACTAGCCCAAGCCCAATTACGTATTGCATTGACCAAGACCAAGGCATAGGATTCCGTGCCCAAGGATGAAATTGGAAGAGACGGAAAAGTCCATTTTGCACACTTACCCGATCGGATTTCCACTTACCCGATCGGGTATGTTTGCTGCTTAGACGTTTCTTGGCTCTTCTTCTACCAAGCTTAATTGAGTGATTAAATGCTTTGTCTAGGGGATGAATCTAGACACATTTGACCAACCTCTCTTTAATGCAAGCCTTAATGGAGTGCTTTATTAGGTTGTCGAGGGGATGAATCTGGACACATTTGAGCAACCTCTCAACCCTATAAATAGCCTAGCCTCCACACACAAATACATACACAAAAACACTTCTCTTCTCTCTTTAGTTTAGATTTCTTCTTTCTCTCATCTTTTTTAGTTTAGTTTAGTTTTAGTTTTCTCTAGTTTAGTTTAGTTCTAAGTTTGTATGGTTCTACTTGTAATTGGAACTCAAGTTTTCGGGTTTGTATTTCTTATTCAAGTTCTTGTTCCATTTCAATCTTTACTCATCCTTTCCGGTAATCTTCATTCTCGTTTTTACATTATAGTTTCATTTTCTTTTTGTATTTCCTTTATCATGTTTACTATTCTTAGTCTGGTAAATGGTCGCCAGTCTAAAGAATCGACTCATAGGAATAAAATAGAAATCCCCGCCACGACCAGGCTTCAACAATTTTGATAAGGGACTCTATTATGGTCACTGCCCGACAGAGTGTCTCAACAGTCTGTCTATGTAAACGACCAGTCATCTCCATGACCCCATGGTGCTGAACCAACCATCGATCGACTTACAATCTAGTCACTTCGAGACGTCACCTCAAATGAATGACTAGGGACAAAACACTAAGTTCATCCTGTTCACTTGAATTGGGTTCAACCTTTCTTTCAACCAATTCGGATAAACAAAGTATTAAAATTTAGTCAAACTAAATAAAGGAGTTTTTTTAATGAAACTCTAACAATGAATGCGATTATCTAATATTTTGAAAAATTGTTACGCTATCAATAATTTCATATCTCATAATCTCCAGCAATTCAGGTACATATTTCAATCCCCATTGAAATGACATGATTATCATGTTCCGCCTGCAAAAGGCATGGCTAATGGATTAGCAATACTTGCATCCTTCCCATCGTTCTGATTGCTATTTCTCTTTGTCTACGTAATCTCATATTACATAAAACTTTCTGAGTACATGTCTAGGTTTGAATCTAGACTTTGGACTCTTGACCTAAAGGTAGCTCCCACTGTTTTACCAGTATCATGGGATAGGATATACAACTATAGGAACTACTTCTAGTCCCCTTAATACTGTCGAATCCAAGCTACTTTCATATGCATCATCATATGACACAATGTACTCCATTTCCGTTGTGAAATCCGCAATGATAAATTGTCTGGAACACTTCCAGCGGATACATGACATTTGTATTTGAAAATGTCACTCCTACTTGGAACCTTTCCAATAGTCTTTTCTGCTTGGAACTCTTCCAACAGATAAATCTTCTATAAAACACAGCCAGTTCGTGATTTCAAATCACTTTGATCAGTTTGGAAACTGAAGTCCGTGTAAACTCTTACACACAACTCACTATAAACTCCAAACATATGGAACATATCTTTAGTCCTTCGCAAGTACTTAAGGATGTTCTTTATGGCTATCAAGTGACTCTCACTTGGATTTGATTGCAAATGATTCGTCATACTTAAAGCATGCGAAATGTCGGATTGAGTATACATCACAGCGTATATAATTGATCCCGCAGCGGAAGCAAAAAGGAATCAATTATTATGTGTTCAACTTTCTTGAACTAGTCAAAGATCTTATCAATATAAGAATTTTGACTCAATGCTAATACCCTTTTAGATTTATCTCTACAAATCCGGATATCTTAAAGATGTATTCTACTTCTCCAAAATCTTCCATCATTTAAAATGATCAATATGTCTCCACATATAAGACTGATGAAAACCATATTACTCCCACTACACTTCATGTATAAACATAAATCCTCGAGAATTCGAGAAATATTTTATGACATGATTGACACACCAATTCTTACTCTTTAGTGCTTACTTAAGACATCCTCTTAAGCTTGCAAATTAACTTAGGATAGTTAGGATCTACGAACCCACAGGTGAATATAAAATATACTACCTCTTCTGGAATCGTATTCAAGAAGGTGGTTCTTGAGGTCCAATTGACATCATACTATTATGATATGCTGTAATCGCTAAGTATATTCGAATGGATCAAAGAATTAAGGTTGGTGCAAAACTCTTTGCCTACCCATTTATCTTTGAAAACATTATAATGTTCGTCCATGCAAATTTCGATCTTAAAAATCAATTTACATTGAAGAGGTCGTACTTCTTCAATTAAAATTTACCAGGTCACATACCTGACCATCATGCATGGAGTCCATTACGAATCACATGCCTCTAAGCCATAGCAACAAGTTAGGACTAGAAACAGTCTTTTATAAGTCACAGATTAAAATTCATCACTATTAAGGAGTGCTAAAATTCCACCTGACCATATGCTCAGTTTGTGGCTCTTGAAACATTTTCTCCCACTCTGTCTTATCAAGAAATAATCGTATTTTTATTGAAAGACAGCATCACGAGTCACAAACGGTTTGTTCTCGTGGTCAATGTAGGATTATTGAGCACTTGTTTCATTCGGATAACTTATAAATTAGGTACGCTACCTATCCATATCGTATATGAAATTAAATCCGACTGTTATAAATGTGCTTTGATATGGTGGGAAAAGAAATAGCAGACAAAATATTAAGACTCCAAGTTTAGTCAAATGGCTCAGTTTGACTTTACAAAGACAAAACCATATCGTATAAGGTTCTGTTTCTCTATGCAACAACACCTTATCTCATAAAGTGTGTTAGAGAAGTTAACTCGTGAAACTATTTCACAATACTTTTGGTGAAAATCAAAGTCTATACTTAGATATTTCTTGTTACGATTTGGTCGTAAATCCACTATCTAATATTCTTGGTGGTTAACTACTTCACATTGAAGCTCTTTGAACTTTTCAAAGATTTCTCATAACACCTCATTAAGTAGAATCAAATATAATATCTACTTAAATCGTTGGTAAATAAAAGTGAAATAGTCATAACCATCTCTGGTTGTGTTTGTTATTGGTCCACGCATATTCTTATGTAATAGGGCCATTAACTCACTAGTTCGATTTCCTTTTAAATAAAAAGGGCATGAATCATCTTGCCTTGAATACAAGATTCGCACGCACCATAAGATTCAAAATCAGATGGTTTAGGGATAGTTGTCAATACTAGCCTCTTAATGTGCTACACAATCCAGAATTAAGATTACATTAGGGTCACCAATTTTGAGCCTTTTACAATCTATATGACAAGTAATTACTAGTTTAGGTCAAGAATATAATTACCTTTGATTGGTATGGGATAACCATTGACCAAGTATAGGCATAAAAAGATACAACGCTTGTTCTATTCACAAAAGTGAAACACTTGTGTCGTACACTAAAGTAGATACTATATTCTTTATTTAGAGGTCATGTACATAACAACGTTTATTAAAGTACACCTCTAAATCCAAAACTAGATAGATTGATCACATTAATAACTTTTATATGTCTCTATAGAAATAAAACTACAATAGTTATATTTCCCTTGTAGGTCGACATTTAATCATGGTTAGTCGTCGCACGAATCATTATTATATGCATTGAATACATTGATGAAAACCATACTGGGTATCTAATACCCAAAAATTGCATTTAGCAAAATAAATGTCGATCATATAGATATTATGGGTGAAAAAGTACACCCAATTTCTAACTCTTTAGAAAAACTTGGGGCAGATTCTTTTCTTGTGTCCTACACTGTAAAATAGAATCGTCAAAAGTTGGGTTCGACACCTCGCTTGGGTTTTGACTTTACTATTCAAAAATAGACTTGCCTTTTTCCCTTGCCTTGTGCCAAACTCGTGCCAACCTACTCTTGAACCTCGTTTTAACAATTAAGAATATAAACATCATTCTTAGTGCTCCCACTCACTTTCATTAATCTCTACTTAGACAAGTATATTAGAATTATTGTGAAGACTATTCTTCATTTCATTCATGGTTTTACCTTCAAAAGGATAAACCTTTCATGAAGTGACTACGGTATTAGGTTATTCACGATTTTAAATAAATCGATTAACCTAGTCGTCCCAACTGATTTGGCCTCTTTTGAGGTAAGCCTCGATAAGGAGCATAATGACGACATACCAAAATACAAATATTTTCTTTGGAGCAAAAATTTGATGTACCATTGTTATAAGAAGACGTCACTAAAAATCAAAACGTTTTTGACTAAGTGTGACTTATTCATTTACTCTTCATAAGAGACATTTGCAATGGTGAATATGAGGATCAAAAGATAAAACTCATTTTGTCTTTAGCTACGGTGGTTTAAACGGAGATCGCAATCAAAATGCTACCGTATAAAATAATGGAAACCCTTTCCACGATTGAACGGATTTACAAGTTCATAGAAGGATAAAATATTTGTCATTTGCGCGTATAAAATAAATCTCAACGGAAAATAAACATTCATTGCTTATATATAATTTACTTGTAAAAACAATTTTTAAACAAGTCACTCATATAATGACCCCTCACGAAATTATATAAGTGATTCCAAGACCCATCTTTAGACAAAAATAGTCATCGCATGCTACCTTTATCTAAAAATGGTAAGTCAATACTTGACTAATTCTACACTTAGAACTCTTGGTTGACGGATTTCAACTAAATCCATCTCCTAGTCCCAAGATACCGCTTATCTCGTTGAGTCCAATCCAATTTTGGCTTGTGATCGCATCACCCTACTTACCCGAGGTAAAAAGGGACCCACGAGCGTGGTAGCCCTAATGAACACGGGGTTCATAGGTGCTTCAATTGGTAAGGCTAAATCTCAATTTTTTTTTAAGTTATGTGAGAGGTCTTGTCAATTTAGTTATTAATTCCCTATAAGCGAACTAAGTCGGTGAATTTTGAATAACTTTGAATCGACAATCGCGAAATAAAGATGCATGTTGGCGATTTTGGCATGAGCGGGAAAAATAAAGCAAGCAAATAATAAATCCTAGTATGGCCACCTAGTTAATCTAATTAACTAGTAGATTACAAAATCGGAAACCAACTCCTTGGCCCCTTGCCTCTTCATGGTACATGCTCCAAAAAGGCATCGTCTTTTGGAACACCGACTTCGGGAGTCTCCGTCTTCATAATAATTAATTACAAAAGATACAAATAAAATTCCTATTATACATTTGATCTAAAAATGAAATTAAAATATTACAAACGGCGATACGAGATCGCAAATAAAATTACAACCGAATCGGTATTCCCTTACATTACGGGTAATACCGATTAAAATAATCTAGGCCATACTAGGTACAACTTGCATTAAAAATTAAATAAATGACATTCATTCATTCAAAAATAACAACATAACTAAAATTTTGTAAAAATCATGCCTAAATCGCCCTTGATACTTATCATGTTCATTCTAGCTCGTTTTTATGGATTTTATCGATTTTTAACCATTAAAAATCAATAATCAACTCTTAAATCGTATTTAAGCTCAAACTAATTATCTAAACTGATTTAGAACTCAAAATTAGTCCCCACTAACTTTGTTTGTGTTTAATTAGTTCGAATTGATCGTATTTGGTAAATATAGAGGTTTAATCATAACATTTATGAAATAAACCCAAAATAAAATATAAAAATCATAAACATTTGAAACCAAAAATTTTTTACATTCTGGAACATTTCCAGGAACTCTAAAAAACAGAAAAATTTTCCCAAAAATTTTGAATAAATTTTATGAACAAATAACATAGTATTCAATGGTTTTATCAAATAAAAACCATTAAATATAGTACAATAGTGAAACAAATTATAAAATTTCACCAAGATTATATAAATCAGATTTTAAAATGTACCAAAAATTTTCAAGACCAGAAACGGATGTTTCAGTTTTATGATCATAATAATCTCACTTTATTGACTTTTATCTTATAAAAATCAATCATCATGCAAAACTTAATTAAAAGTCACTAAATTTTTCATACAGTATTTACAACATGCATGTGAGGTCATATCAAAATTTCATGCCCAGAATCAACATGCGACTATTTTTAGTTAACTTTTAACATAAAATATGCATATTAACATGATTTAAAGGCCATAAATCAAAATAAATAGCAAATTAATCCCTAAAATCACAAAATTTTACCACAAACATTTTGAGGTCAGTAGGTATGCATTCAAATCAAAAATTTCGTGCAAACCAATTTTTAACACAAATTTTCAATTTTACCCAAGTTATCGTATAACTCGATTTTAATGCTTAAAATCAACATGCATGTAACAATTGAGCTCTGATACCACATGTAAGTCCTAGAACTTTAATTAGACTCCTCTTATTAGTTCATTAATTTATATTAACTTAATGATTTAGGATCTAGTTATCATGCATGCAAATATAAAAGCATAAAAGAAAAGATAAGACGAAAACATCCTTACATGGGGTATTTTTGGTTCAATATGGGCACAATAAGAACTCCTTCTTATTGTTCTTGAGCATGAAATTAATGGATGATCCTCCATAAAATAACCTCCAAAGTAGAAGGTCTCCTTCTAGTTGCACCCAAGATTAAACCCAAATAATCTTAACATATTATTAACTAGATAATAAGTGAAGACATAATGCTACTAATATTGGTATATTACTACACTAGTAATATGTAGATAATATTAGAGTTATGAGAGTTTAGTGAGAGGTTGATGTTTTAGAGAGATGTAGAAGGAAAAACAAGAATGAATTAGAGAAGAAAACTGAACAACAAAATGGCCTATATATTAGCACATGGCCGGCCCTCTACAAGCATTTGTAGAAGATTTTATTTTTATTTTTATTCTCATGCAATGTGGTGGAGTGTAGTATTAGTTGAAATGATTTTGGTGTACTATTCATGTCATAATCACATGTGACTTGTGAGCATGAACAAAAGCAACCATCATCACCTTACCACTACTACTTGACCGGCCCCTAGTGGCCTTATATGGTCCATTTTGATTTTTGATATTTGTCCCACAAATACTTATAATCATATGCTTAATTATCTTGTATAATTAAGTTGTTAATTTGATCATAAAACAATTATATGACTCAAATTAATAATAAATATACACTTAACTTTTAAGTGATATTTTACCATTATTCCATATATAATGGGTCCCCACAAGTCCCAGTTAATTTATTTTACAACTCTTTTACATTATTACTACTTTCCTCTACCTCAAAATATTGCATTCTCCACTAATTTAATGAATTAAACAATTAATCACTAAATTAAATCTTATTTAATCGTTAACAATCGACGTAATTTATTCGGTCAGTTATCGTATAATTGACTAATAAGCTTAAGTGGAATGAGTTCCTAACTCAATTTCCAATAAATAACTCTCGTAACTAAACATACATATCAAATATATGTAATGCTCTAATTAAACTGTATCGCATACAAATAATTAGTATTCTATTTGGGTCTAATCCTATAGGTGTGACCTAAAGGTATTAGTTGATTACCGCCGTCCATACGACAATAACGTCAAACTCTAGTCAGCCAAGCGTTACCGATTTTTACGTCTATCACTGACGTAGAGTATCAAAATATACTAATCATGCCACGTATATTCCAAATGAGATTTATTATATAAATGCACTATTGTGGAGGACACTTACTCCAACACCATCTTCACCTTCACATTAGGAAATGGTTCGACTTTCAGACCATTCCAAACCCACTGCAGAAACACTTCCAAGGTGTATTGCTACACCCCAAATCGAAGCCAAAAACTTTGAAATCAAACCTGCCTTCATTAACCTTATAGAAAGAAGTCAACTTAGTGGCAATGCCACAGAAGATCCCAACCTTCACATCCAAAACTTCTGTGACTATTGCTCCACTATTAGACAAGCTGGAGTCACCCAAGGTTAAATTAAAGAGATGTTCTTCTCATTTTCTTTGAGGGGTAAGGCAAAGTTGTGGATACATAGCCTTGATAAGATTACATTAGGTATCACCGATTGGGAGAGTTTAGCTCTTGCCTTCTACCAAAAGTACTTTCCTCCAGAAAAGACCGCTTTGTTGAGAAGTCAAATCACTGGTTTTCGACAAGGGGATGATGAGAGCCTATATGAAGCTTGGGAGAGGTACAAGGACTTGCAAAGGGAGTGTCCTCATCATGGGATAGATCCATGGCTCCTTGCCATCACATTCTATACTGGGTGTTATATAGAGTCCCGTCGTATCCTGGATTCTGCTAACAATGGAAGATTTGATCAAATTAATGTTGAAATTGCTCACACTACCATTGAATCCATGGCAATTCACGATTCTCAATATAGAAATTCCCGCTCCATACCATCGAAATCTAAGCAAGAAGACCCCACTTTGACACTTTTACAAGCTCAAGTAGCCCTTCTCACACAAAAGCTAGAACAAATTCAATCCTTTACATCTCAACAAAGTGACAATGGTGTAAGTAAACTTGAAGCCATGATGCTGCAATTGGCTCAAAGGCAAGACACCATAATAGCTCAATTCCAAGAGAGCGATCAAGCTAAGGATGCCGCCATCAAATTGTTGGAAGCCAAAATTTCCCAATATGCCTCTTCTAATACCCACCAAAACCAAGGGCAGATCCCTTCACAATGTTTCCAACCTCACGAAACTGTAAATGCCATTTCCTCGAGAAGTGGTCAGCATAATGATGAGTCCGTGGTTGTTGATGTTGAAGCTAAGGTGCCCATGTCAAAGAGGAAAGAGCCCGAGATTCCTTTTGAGATCAAAGTGCCGTTTCCCCAGAGATTAGCCAAGCACAAGGAGGAGGCAAAGTATGGTAAGTTCCTTGACGTCGTCAAAAACTTAAAGGTAACAGTCCCTTTCATTGAATTGCTTACCCAAGTTCCTTCTTATTCCAAGTTTATGAAGGAAGTCCTCAATAACAAGAGATCCTTCAATGAGATGAAGACCGTAGCTTTCACTGAAGAGTGTAGTGCACTCTTGCAAAATCAGTCTCCACCAAAACTTAAGGACCCTGGTAGTTACTCCATTCCTTGCACTATAGGCACGTATACCATTGATAAGGCCCTTTGCGACCTAGGTGCTAGTGTAAGTGTCATGCCTTTTTCTATGTTTGAAAAACTTAACATGGGTGCTTTGAAATGCACTAATATTACTTTGCAAATGGCGGACCGTTCTCTAAAACAACCCATGGGTGTTTTAGAAGATGTGCCCGTCAAAGTTGGTAAGTTTTTTATTCCCGTTGACTTTCTAGTACTTGACATGGCCGAGGACTCTAAAATCCAAATCATTTTGGAAAGACCCTTTTTGCACACCACTGGTGCAGTTTTTGATGTCAAGAATGGGAAGTTGACATTAGAGATAGGAGATGACAAGGTGACCTTTAGTAAAAATTCCACTGTTAGGAGTCCTGTGTTAGAAGACTCATGTTATGTGCTTGATGTTGATGACTCTTCTATTGTTTCTTCTATGCCTCGATCCTTACTGACGGATCCGTTGGAGGCACATGTTAGTGTTGATTCTCTTGCAGGTGAGCATACTAAAAGCACTACTGCTAAAAGTGCTAGAAGGGGCTATTCTCGGAAAAGCTTGGTATGGATGGAGAATGTAAAGAACGCTATGAAAATGAGATTGGATGATAGTGAGCTAAAAGATAAAGGATGATCAAAGAAATCAATGGAGTCTAGCAAGACTTTTAAATTGCGCTTCTCGGGAGGCAACCCGTGTTCCTTTTCTTTTTGCATTTTTATTTTTGTATTCCCTTTTTTGTTGTTAGGATTCATTTTGCAGATGAAAGAGTTTTTGAAGAATCTATAAAGACCTTCCTTGTCAAGTCCAAAAGACTAGCTTGGGGGAGTCCGCGCTGACTAGTAAGCTTCACTCTTCTTTCATTTTTCCTTTTCCCCATTAAGCATCTCATTGGATATTTTGTCTTTGTGCTCACATTGAGGACAATGTGATGTTTAGCTTGGGGGAGGGATTGCATTTTCCCATTTTGCATTTTAGTTGATCATTTTTCAAATTTTGAATAAAAGAAAAAGAAGATTTTTGAGAAAATTTAAAAATTTCTGAACATAATTGAATGCTTTTCGTGCTTTGCTTGCTTGTTACTATACTATCATGTTACATTTCCCAAACTTAGAGCTTTCAAAAGATAATGATTCAATATTCATTGAATTTTGCATACATGGGGAAGTCTTGTACACAGTAGGCATGGAATGAATCTATAGATGAGTACGCTTGATCTTGACATTTGGCAAACTACATATATTGTAAGGTAAAACCTCCTTAGACTGGTACATCCATACCCAATCTCATCTAGGTGTGTATAGTTCTCCTTGTGATGTGTGTCATGTCAAAACGCATAAGTATGGTTCTCATTTCATTTCTATAAGAATTGCATTCATGATTCACTAAGATTTGAAGCCTTTTTCACTTTGCAATACCCTCAAATTAACGTCTTCATACAAGTTTACACAAATAATAGCTACACATACAACTCCTACCTATTTGAGCATAGCTAGACTAGTGTGTTGGTGCTCTTTGAGAAGATTTGGTTCTTATAATGACAGTTGATTGGGAGAACAAAAGTACATAGTGATGTTATGTTCAGAAGAAAAATGGAATGAAATAGAAAAGAAAATCAACAGAAACAAAGAGAAACACCACAAACAAACATAGAGAAGAAGTTGTTTTCTCTCGCAAAATGCAATCAGAGAAGAGTTTACCCTTGTGTTTCGTGTGTAATAGCCATCCGTTACTTCCGGCTTCGTTTTTTGTCTTGTTGGAATTATCGAAAGTTTGGATTGAGTATTCTTTATCATTGGTCATAAGTTGCTACTCATTCTAACCTTCACATTGACTAACTGTATTGTCACCTTTCAACCCCAATTTGCCCAGCTTTCTTCCTACTTTTCGGCTTCTTTTCTATGTGCATGTGTCTTTGACTTGTGTTTTGAATTGTTTACCATATTAGACTGCGGACACATTTTCATAAGTCGTAGATAGGTGAGTGTCTCAAAAACATTTACACATAAAGAAATCACCTTTTACATAAATGAGTGTTCGAGTGTGCCGTGAGAGTCCATTTGTCAAAAGATCATGCAAGAGCCGAAAATACTATAGTGAAATTCTTTGTGCTACGTCGTTATGTAAATATCAGCCATGTTTATGTATCATTCTTGCCCACGTTGTCTTTGGGTTATGATTCATTATGTTTCCAAAGCTTTACGTTTAGATTTGTTTCCTGATGGTGTAGTAGCCAATGCTTGCAACCCTTGTCCTGGTATTGTTTGTTATGTTTGCTTGAGGACAAGCAAAGGTTTAGCTTGGGGGAGTTTGATAAGTGAATATTTGTATGATTTTATCCCCCGTTTTCGCTCGATTTCTATACGATTTATGCACTTTGTTAAGTGATTAACGAGCTAATATTGCTATTCTAGTTGTTTTGCGTGTTTATCTCGTTTTATAGGAAATGAAGCGGTTTTGCTATATTTTCCTACTTTATGGAGCATAGACACTAGAGTACGAGTTTATGAGGAACCGATGATAGCCATTTCACGATTTGATTACGATTCCGCTACATCCTTCCTCAAGTGGATTTATCTTGGACTTTGGCTTTGAACTTCAAAAGGAAACATCAACCCAAGTCAAAGGAAGACTAGCCCAAGCCTAATTACGTATTGCATTGACCAAGACCAAGGCATAGGATTCCGTGCCCAAGGATGAAATTGGAAGAGACGGAAAAGTCCATTTTGCACACTTACCCGATCGGATTTCCACTTACCCGATCGGGTATGTTTGCTGCTTAGACGTTTCTTGGCTCTTCTTCTACCAAGCTTAATTGAGTGATTAAATGCTTTGTCTAGGGGATGAATCTGGACACATTTGACCAACCTCTCTTTAATGCAAGCCTTAATGGAGTGCTTTATTAGGTTGTCAAGGGGATGAATCTGGACACATTTAAACAACCTCTCAACCCTATAAATAGCCTAGCCTCCACACACAAATACATACAAAAAAAACACTTCTCTTCTCTCTTTAGTTTAGATTTCTTCTTTCTCTCATCTTTTTTAGTTTAGTTTAGTTTTAGTTTTCTCTAGTTTAGTTTAGTTCTAAGTTTGTATGGTTCTACTTGTAATTGGAACTCAAGTTTTCGGGTTTGTATTTCTTATTCAAGTTCTTGTTCCATTTCAATCTTTACTCATCCTTTCCGGTAATCTTCATTCTCGTGTTTACATTATAGTTTCATTTTCTTTTTGTATTTCCTTTATCATGTTTACTATTCTTAGTTTTATAATCTTAGTTGCCCTTTCGATGTTAATCATGCATAAGTAATCGTTTTTCTAGGGTGTAGGATAGCCATGTTAGATTGATTAAAAGATGATAATTGGATAAAAGAAATTGTGCTTCTAAAACATTGTGTCTATGCATGTTTGGACTTTAACGATAAGTGACAATTTTTGGCCAAAATCATTGACTAGAATGGAATTCTTTTCCAAGGTAGAGATACGGGAATTGAATAGACAAAGCATGACATGGTAGATTAAGACCTAGTAAATTGCTTAAAAGCCTGCTAGACCATCTGATCTATGATTGTAATGAATACATCATTCTTACGAACTCACAATGAATTATTTGCATATCCTAAATCCAATTTCATCAATATGTTAATCTACATGTGTGAACCTACTTCCCTTGATGCTTTCTATCATTGTTAATTCATCACTTGCTTACTGTTTTCATTTGCTTTTATTTCGTTTTCATTTATGCTTTATATTAGTTTAGACATCAAAACTCCAAAACCCAGATATTCGTTAGATAAAACCCAATTGCGAGACATTTCACATTCCATAGGAAACACCATCTCCCTGAGGATCGACCCCTACTTCCCTAATTACATTAATTTGTTATTAGCCTAGTCTGGGTAATTTATCTTTGTATCGGGCTCGCGACAAGCACGATCACACCCCTACAACAACAACAAAAATTTAACCAAATCCTTCAAGCTTCATCCATGGCTTCCACAAGATCAAAAATCACCAAAAACCCAAATCCCAAAACTCCAAAGCCTAGCATTCCCACAAATCCTTCTCCTAATCCCCAACAAAAAACACCTACCATGAACCAAACCGAGTCGGGTACGGTCCTTGAGGGTACCAAAAGAAGAAGGCTAAATAAGGGAAAAGCTAGAGTTCTAGACGAAGTTACAACTGAAACCGTTGACACGGTTCCCGGGGTGACTACACGGGTCACATTCCGTGACTTTTCACCTCAAGAGACATCTTCCGGGCTTGACAAACTCCGTCTAACGAAAGATGAGCGGAAGCTTGTCAATCGAGTTGCTCAGTACGGAATCCATGGGGGTCGTCACTATCCGAAAGCTTGGTGTGAAAAATATGCGGCTTTATGATTTTTTAACGACTTTCTAAGTTTTCAAGAATGGGAAACTGTGGCACGATTTTCGGGTCCAGTCTATCCGATTGAGGTAATCCAGTTTTTCGCTTTTGTTTCGTTAATTGCTGGGGTGTTGAATGCCGTTGTTAATGGTCGTTCGGTTTCGGTCTCCATGACTGATTTTTGTACTCTGTTTTTGGTTCCTGATGATGGAATCAAAATCGACCCGAGTACGTTATGGGACGGACTGTCGGACCAGGCTAGGTTAGAGGTTAAGAAATATTTTGATGATGGGGCTTCTTTATCAAGCTGTGTTTTGGCGGGGAATGTGTCCCCAAAGTTGAAATTTATGTTGAATTTTTTGTGGAACACCGTAATTCCGCGTCGGGGAGGACGGGACAAGATTGCATGTTATGAGATGTTGGTTGTGAAGAATTGGTTGGAGGGAAACCGGGTTAATCTTCCTTTTCTTGTATTTTCTCGTATATCACAAACGGTTTTTTCGGTAACCGAGGACAAGATTTATTCGACCCTTGATTTACCTTACGGGATGTGGGTGTCACGGCTACTTGAGTCGAAGGGGGTTGTTGATGTGAATAGTTATGGTGTTACCATCAAGGATGATATGTGCGACACGTTCTTAAAATTCATGAAGTTGGATGCTTGTGGACCGGAGTTGATGTTTTTGACCAAGGGGGGTTCGGTCGGGTTGAAGCCGGCTATGGCTGACTTTTCGGGGATCGAGTCTAAGCTGGATATGTTTATGGGAAGTGTGATGGAGCGCCTTGATGCGCAAGACAAGAAGATTGATGCGGTGATGGATAAGATTGTTCAAACCGTGGCATTGGGGTCCACTAGCTCCACCTGTGACCATGGTGGGTCGGGTGTGAGTAGTGAGTTGAGGTCTTGGATGACGGGTGTGGATGATTGCCTAGCAAAATTGGAGAGGAACGTTGTCGATAGTCGACAAGAGATGTATAGGCAAAGGGATCGGATGCAATTTTTAGTGAGCCAAGGAGGTTCATTGGTTAAAAGTGGTACGGAAATGCGTGAGGGGATGCATACTATCTTCGATGCGACGGAGGCTCTTTCCTTGAAAGTTCGAAACTTTGATGTTTGCCTTACCGCACAAGCTAATCACGTGAAGTCATGCGTTGATCGCCTTACCACTCTCGAGTACCGCACCCGACCCGGTTACGTTGACCCTAACAAAATCCGCCAACCCAACATGCCTTGATCTTCTTATCCTTGTTTGTTTGTTTCTTGAACTATTTACCAATTCGGCCCATTTTGGCTTGTTAAACTCTATCCTATTCGGCCCACTTGGCAACTAACAATATTATTCTGGTTTGTATTTCTTAATTAACATTTGACGTTTGATTTTGCTTGCTATATATCGTTTTATATTGCGTATTTTGCATATCTATTTCTTGCCTTGACGTGTGTTATTCTAGTCATTTTATATCATTGTTCTTGTCTTTTCAATGATGCCAAGAGGGGGAAAAAATGATATGATTTGAGTCTTTGCTTAAGCTTGCTTCTTGTCAAGACTCGTTATCTCTTAAAGTCTTTCAAGTTATAACTTTGGCTAAGTTGTTATGTTCTTGCGATCAAAGTTGCTATAACTTTGGAGTGCTTTGTTGAGGGGGAACCATACTTAGTCACTTTGTTAGGAGAAAATCATAAGAGACTTGTCATCATCAAAAAGGGGGAATTTGTTGGACCAATTTCATAGTTTTGATAATGACATGTGTTTGCGAAATAATGTGCTCTACTCGATATATCATATGCGTGTAATTGTGTGTTTTAGTCTTATTATAGCTAACAACAATTATGAGAAGAAAGATCAAAGTTAGGCATAACTTTGACAAAGACTGAGAGACAAAGTTATAACAACTTCAGGAATAACTTTGGAAGTTAACATGGAAGTTATAGCTACCAGTCATAACTTTAGAGAAAATCTCTTCAAGCAAGATCTACCTCAAATAGCACAAGACTCAAGATGGAGGGTCTTTGTGATCAAGATAAAGAGAGGATCCGTATACTGAAGATCTTTGTGAAGATTAGATAGTATAGGTCGTCATTCGGTAACTATTCCATTCGAGAGATTTTATGTTCAAAGTTATAGCTTTAGCCTATGACTTTGAATGATAAATGATTGATGCATGATTTTGGAAATAAAATATTTTTTTAAATGTTTTCAAAAGTGAAAGAGTATTTTTATATTTATCAAAAGTTTTATTAGAGAATATATTTATGAAGATTCTATTGGTTAGTAATACAACTTATGAGTTGTCATGCTACCTAGGGTTTCTAATATATTCTATCTCAATTTGTTGTTAATCTAATTAACCCACCTAGTGTTTGAGCCACCTAGGGTTTCGTGGAAACCTAGGTTTGTGCCACCTAGGGATGCGTGCCTCCTAGGGTTTCGTGAGCTAGGGTATTTCGGCCTATCTAGGTTGTTTCCTTTGCTTACCTAATCTAGGATTCTACTATATCTTTACAACAATATTTTGAGATATAAAGATAAATATATTTCTATAAGATAAACCAAATAATATTTTGAGATAAAGATATTTCTAAAAGATAAGCAAATATTATTTTATGATATTAAAGATAAATATCTTTCTTAAATATTATGCTAGGGTTTTAGGTTTACTACTTCTAATACCATAAATACTCCTTCACATATTAATTGGAAAATACACGAAATACACAACAATCACACGGCACATCTACTACTTGTATTGATTTTCCTAAATCGTTTAAAAGCAAACCTTTGAGCAAAATATTTATTATTTTTAGAGTTTGTTTTCAAAAGAGTCGTGCATCAATTATTATCAATCGCTTGAGTGAAATACGTTATTGGATAATAGTACATCATTATAACTTACAATTCTTTAATGGGAATCTGTGTGAGTTATATTGTACTTTCTTATTAGCGTAAGATAGTATAGAGGATTTAGCGATACTCACCTTGAGTTATAATCATAGTGTTGATTATACGAGCGGGTTGATAATTTTTGTAATCCGTAGAAAGGTACTAAGAATTATTAATCGAGAATAGTGGACGTAGGTTTCAACGTGTGAAACTGAACCACTTCAAAAATCGTGTGCCTCTCTCTTTACTCTCTTTACTTTTCGTTATTTCGTTACTTGCTCTTACTTTGATTAATTAATTAGTTGTTTTTAGTTCATAAGATCAAATAATTAATTACATATCATATAAATCGAAAAAGTGGGGCTAGTTTTTAATACTCAATTCACCCCCCCTCTTTCGTATTCGATCAATAGATTATACACAACCAACCAACCAACCATGAACCAACCACATGTCATACTGCACTACAGATTTCTGGTACCGTCAACAATGAGCCTCCGCTTGTTGAGCGCAAAGCGTATCGCGATAGTCACTGCAAACCTAGACAAAATGGTCCACGGAAATTCTTGAATTAGTCCGTAAAACAGCAGAAAGTCTTGGTGTGGTTAGGAAAACTATTGTCACTGCATACGACTTCACAAAAGCCACATGTCTGGTACTAATAATGTTACATTCCGGGAACTCCAGAAAAGAAGGCTCAAGGTTCATCTCAGAAAAGATCCAGAACTTATAGCCATTTTGTTAACTTCTAAATTAAAGATTGTTGTTTTATTTATGTCCATACGCAACTTATCATACATTACACTTATGATTTCAAGCAACCTGGTTTCTAGGACATGTATCCTCCTGGGTGACTGGGTCACGAGTCCTGGTGTTGCACATGATTTCTTCAATATCTAGTCTTCGCACAGGATAAACACTTCGGACAAATTTATACTTTCCGATAGGTTCAGCACACACCACACCAATAATTCAAAACAATCACCTTCCAAACCTTTTAACATTCCAACGATCCTCATCCTCGTCCTCATTTTTTACACCATTACAATGGGTGCCAAGAACAAGAACCTTATGAAAGAACGTCACGAGGTGGTAAACACTATTCAGTCTTGGAACACAAGGAGCGATAGCAAACCAAATTAGAGTTTATCCTCTTCAGGACAAATTTTGAGAGATCTTCTCTATGATAATTGCCCAGATGACAAAAAGGCAAGCTCTAGGAGAGGCCATAAGTTTCTGACATGCACAAGTTGGGGTTTGTCAGCAACAGTTTTTTTTCAAGAATGTTACAGAGACTCAATGAAGACCATACCGTTCCTTTCATGCAACAAGTATCACCATCTGGAACCGCTTAGGCATGAATCCATCCATAGAGCATACAACCAATCATTCATAGTAGAAAACAAAAGTACAAATAAAAATAAGGGTTAATTAATGGGAATACTCTGAACTATTAGGGCACTTCTCAAAATACTCCATACTTTGTTTTAACTAGGAATATAACAAAACTATCACACCCTTCCCCATTGATTAGAATTTCCCCTTCTTTTTAACCGGATGTAGCAAGTAAGAGTTATGGTGGGTCCCACATCATCTTCTTTATTACTCAACTCCTTCCTCCTTTCCATCTACATCCACCTGCATTTTTTTCAAATTTATTCCATTCCCCTCTCTTTCTCATCTCTCAGAAAATTAGACCTTTCTTGAATTGCTGTTCTGCGTTCCTTCCGGATGACGCATACTCAAATCAGCGTACACTTTACAAAATACAATGGGTAGTCCAGGTAGTCCAAAATAACTCGTATCTATTTACAGTTCCAAGTTCCAAATCACCGGAGATATGATATCAGGACTAGTCACACTTTGAATCAAAGCTTAACATCTTCACATTCAAGTTCAAGGAATGTTAAATAATACAAGATATTAGTAGTGCGGCTTGCTAGCTATGCTTCATCTACAAGGTGCAAGGAGTTCATTCGAATAATGCCTTACTAAATTATGGGCTTAATCACACTTGAAGCGACGCCTTTTGGACTTAGCACAAGATGCATTAGCTTGTGCTTCACCAGTCAATACACAATTTTGCTCCCTGTTATTGTACCATTATACAGATTACAGCATCATCACGGTGCAAAAACACGAAATTAGAAAATTGGTGCAAGCGTGCAAGACGTTACAATATTCCCCAGAAAATGAATCTAACAACGCAATCAAGGAACACGGAGCAATCAAAACCTCAAAATAAGAAACTACAAGAAATCCTCATTTTAAACAAGTCTTAAGTAAAGCCCATTAAACGAATACCAATTCAAAGCAAATCCACAACTCAAACATCAATAATAACAATTACCCATCAACCAAAACTCAAACTCGAACAAACTCACTACTCTAAAAATTAAAAAATGCAAAATTTCATCCAAACCCAACTTCAAATTCATTGCAAACAGCGAACAGACTCATACAAGCGATCACATCAAGGAGAAATTCAATTTTGGGTGCCTGCGATCAGCGATTTAATGGCGTTTTAAAATGCAAAACAGCCTCATGTAAGCTATTTAATGGCATTCTGGAGAAGATAGAAGGGTAAATGAAGTTTAGGAGAAGAAAAACAATGGTGTTTACGAGAAGATAGCAGGGACAAATGACTCAATGGTGTTTAAGAGAAGAAATACAAAAGTAAAGGAAAAAAGAAACTGGTGAAATAAGTTTCCCTTCCACCTGTTTCATTAAACGAGGAGGGGTGTCTAAGTTGGGTGTAGTGCTAGTTAAAGTAAAGTATGGAGTATTTTGAGAATGACCCTAATAGTTCCAAGTATTTCCATCAAATAACCACTGATAAAATAAAGATGAACAAAATAATTACGTTGTAAGAAAATAGAAGAATAGTGGCCTTTGTTACACACTATTTTGTTCACTTTTTGCTTCTGCGTCATGTAACATTGTTAACATTGTTGCTTAAAAAACTGCATCAATTGTCTAAATTAGGCTGAACCTTCTCTTTGCCGAGTCTTACCCTACCTTACAAATATTTTGCACAGCAGTCTAAGACAGTTCGTCTGCATGCCACATGGGCCTCATCCCCCCAGCATAGAGAAATCACATTATTCTAGGATAATTTTCATCAGAATAAAATAACCTCCTTTCTGCTAACACATCAGCTTCTTTGTATGAAGCCGCTTACATTTGACCTCTTCGCCTTTGTCATAGACGGCATTTGAGGCATGGGAGTGATGTCTGTGGGTGTGAGCACCTGCGTGTGCACGCGTTTGGATTAGAGAAAACTAGACTTAACCTTCCAATATGTCAAGGTAAGTTTTGTTCTTTCGATAAGAGGGAGACGGAATAATTTGGGTAAGATTCATGAGGGGGTTTTAGTTAGAATAATAAAAAGTAAATCTTTCTTCTGCGTATTTTGCATATTTTGTAGAAAGTTCATGATTCATACTGAAATAGCATACCTGGTACTAATAAAAAGAAGACCTAGCAGAAAAGGTCTAACTCCTTCAAGAACTACAGACAACACAACATGAAGTCCAAGCGGAACTAATCCAACTTACCCCTATAAAGAGCTCTAGGGGGAGATATTTACTGAATTACATGTATCGAAGCAACCAAATATTTTCAATTGATATTTGAAGAGAAGGGGGCTTACTAACCACTATCATCTCCGAGAGAGCTAAATGTTGTCGATAAGTTACACTAGAACTGGGCTACTTGGGCTAACGAACCATTTACCGTACGAGCTCCATCATTATAAACTTGTATTATAGCCTTATAGGTACACTTGAACTGTCTATAAGTTTCTGATCTGTCGACAGTTTTCGAACTTAAGATGCTTCTTTAATTAGTGTGATGAATTTTTAAGAACTTTCTAGACTATGTGGGCTACTGGCCTTCTATGAATTTCTATTAATATTTTTTTAACTTCCTCACACAAAGTACATGTAACTTGAAAGAACAGGTCCTTAGAAGATAAAAAGAAATAAATCACCAAAGGTTTAAGCCATGTTTCATGCACAGTGGAGTAGGTTATTGCTAAAAGTATTATGGATTCTGTGTGTTTCTTGTCTTGCTTAAAATAATGCTTCATATAATGAGATACAAGCTTTAATTTAAATTATATATGCACCTTAGTCCTTGGGTGTTTCAAGGGGATCATTCAATAAAAAAACAGAAAGAAAAGAAAAAAGAGTTAATTCATAACTCCTACCTTATCTATACCCCATTTTCAAAACCCCTACTTCTATATATAAGTTTAAAACTGAACATTTTTTCCAACCCTCAAAACATGACTAGATTACACAACAGTAGGCAGAAGTTCAGAATTGCAGAAGATTTAAGAACATGACTAGAAATTATATTTACCTAAGTAGGGTTTGCAAAAGAACTTGGAGCTGAAGCAATCCACATCACAAGGACCAGCTCCTAGCAACAGTAAAAGTAGCAGCAGCAGGTGGTCGATGCATAAGACAATAGAACCAGCAAGATGCCTCTCAAATCTGTAAATTATTGCATATAAGCAAATTAAAAGCTAACTCAAACGCTAAATAAGGTTTCTGCTCCCCCATTACAATAAATTTAACAAAGGTCAATTTTGAAGAGATTAAATCCAACGCTCATTTAATATGAAAGAGCATCGTATGTGTCAGTTGATGAGAATATTGTTCATAATCTTTACACAGGAAAAATTAATTAGGTTGAGGAAATAAATTACGTCAATGAATGATAAACGCTATGGAATGATTATATAAGAAATTTTTGGATGAAAAAAAAAATGTAAATAGTCTCAAAGATTATGCAACATACCTTCCCTTTTAATTTGGCATGAGAGCACAGCACATGCCACAAATTCAGATTGGGATGGTTTTCCTGTAGATTCTGTCAATTTGTCCTCAAAAGCAACAACTATGACAATTGAAAAGGATTGCTTCTGTTCGGTTATACAGCATTTCCTCTCAGTTTTGCGCGAGAAGCAGGAGTTCTTCAATGCAATAGTGCTCCTCTCACAAAAGCCGAAAACAAGTATCTCTGGATGAATGTCATGAATTAAGGATTCCTTAACATGATATAGACTCTACTAACCCATTGTCATTTGCATATTCGCTGTTAGTGGGGTGAGTTCTACTCTGTAATTCCTCACGAAGTTGAAAGATCTTCTCGATACCACGACAACTAGCATATTTTTGAGCTAACGCAGGATAATCTCTGAACTCAGTGTCCTCATGGACATCGATCATTTCGTTAAGAAGCTTCAGTGCTTTCTCCATGTCACCTTCCTTGCAGAGACCACTAATCAATGTGGAATAAGTGACAACTGAAGGGACAATTCCTTCTTCTACCATTGAATCCTTGAGCTTGATGGCTTCACTAGTATCGCCAACTTTACAGTGCCCAGCGATTAGGATGTTGTAAGTAACAAGATTGGGATCTAAACCCTTGACTTTCATTTTACGGAAAAGCTTTGATGCACGATTGAGATGCTTGAACTTACAGAGGCCATTCAGAAGAGAATTGTAGATGGCAATATTTGGAACTATACCCTTTTTTAGCATGTCATCCCGCAAGTCAAAAGCTGCATTTATGTCACCAGCAACAGCGTATCCATGAATCAAAGACCCGTACGTAAACTTATCAGGAACAAAGCCTCCATTCAGTAGAGATGAAAGCATCGACATTGCTTCATCAACTTTTCCAGATTTGCAGAGTCCTGAAATGGTTAAATTACATATGATGTTATTTGAGACCAACCCCTTTGCACTTGACTTTATGGAACTTAAAATAGTGACTGAATCCAGGTGTCCTCCGTCCTCTGTCTGAAACCCCTCAAGAGGATCACAGATAGAAGAAAGAATGTCAACCATTTTTCGTAACCATGTATTTGCTTCATCCATCTTGCCAAGCTTGTAAAGGCTACCCACCATTGTGCAGCATATAACCATGTTCGGTTCAAGTCCCTTTTCCGTCATCTCCTCGTACACACCCAGTGCCTTGTCCAACATTAATTCTTTGCACCAGCCAGCAATAAGAGAACCATAAGTCACAGTATTTGGCGTTAACCCTTTTTCTTGAGCCTCCATGACAAGATCTGGCACCTGAGATGATTTTCTGCACTTGAACAGCCCAGCTATTAGAGCATTGTAAAGTTCAATAGATGAGGAAATTGCATTATTTTCCATTGTATCCTTGACTTTATATGCTTGTTCAAGGTCTCCAACTCTGCAATAGCCATCAATAAGAACTCTGTACGTTATGCCATCAGGAGAACAACCTAATTCTATCATCCTCTGAAATATCTTTTCAGCTTCAGCCATTTTCCCAATCTTGCATATTCCACTTAACATTGTATTAAAAGCAATATTGCTTTTGGAGAACCCCTTAGAAAGAAAAATCTTCCATAATCTAAACGCGTCATCCAACTGCCCCGTTTTAAAGAAACCATCAAGCAAAGTGCAATAGCTAACCTCATTCGGATTTATTCCTCTTTCCAGCATCAGTTGCCAAATATGTACAGCATCATCCAGTGCGCTTTCACGACACAAACCTCTAAGAAGAATGTTATAGGTTACAACAGTAGGTTCAACCCCTTGACGCACCATCTTATCACACAGAATAAAGGCCTCACTAAGACGACCTTGTATACAATACCCATCAACCAAGGTACTGAAAGTATAACAATCAGGCTTCAATCCCCAATCCAACATCTGTGACATTAGTGACTCAGCACGGTTGACTTGACCATTCTTGCAATAACCATTAATTAAAGTATTACAAAGGACCATATTCATTTTCAAGCCAGATCTCAACATATCATCTTGAATTCTTGCTGCATTGTCCATTTTTCCAATCTGACAAAATCCATCTATTAATACGCCATACGAATGAGCATCCGCCATCAACTCCTCTTTCAACTGATTAAACAAACTCTCTGCTTCACTCATGACACCTTGCTTACAATATCCCTTCATCAGAATCGTATAAGTGAGCGCAGTTTTAGCCAGTCCTTTATCAGTCATGAGAATCAGAACTGACCTAGCTCCTCTCATATCTCCTTGTTTTACATACCCATTCATCAAACTATGATACGTCACAGCATTCGGCTCCAAACCCAG
Source organism: Heliosperma pusillum (assembly GCA_022085475.1). Taxonomy (NCBI): domain Eukaryota; kingdom Viridiplantae; phylum Streptophyta; class Magnoliopsida; order Caryophyllales; family Caryophyllaceae; genus Heliosperma; species Heliosperma pusillum. The sequence goes on from JAIUZE010073915.1 coordinate 29,376, forward strand.
AATCTCCATTTCCTTAATAAATTGAACTGCCTCCCCAACTCTCCAACTCTTACAATACGCATTTACTACAATACTAGACATAAACACGTCCGGGGAAAATCCCATCCGAATCACCTGAGCATAGACACACAAAGCCATATCATATTCGGCCTTCTTAACCATAGTGCTGAGCAAAGTATTACAAGACCGTAAACTGGGCCGCGCTCCACATTTACCCATATAATCAAACACATACAATGCATCCTTAACCAACCCCTTTTGAGCATACACTTTGAGAGTCATATCAAAGACGGTAGGCGAAAACTTGAAGTCTCTATAAACCCTAACTAATTCAGCCCAAACAACATCAACAGGATAATGACTGCGCACACAAATATCAACAAGTTGGCTCAAGTAAAGTCTAGTATCGTCAAACATTTTTGCTTTAGATAAAATGTGAACAATTCTACAGTAAGACTTAAATCCAGGTCTATATTTAGGTTGTTCCAGGGCTAACCTGAAGAAACCCAGGCAAGCCAGAGGGTTTAGTCGGAGGGTATAGAGGACTTGCAAGACGACAACATCTGAAAACTGAAAGCGAAGGCGTACAACGGAGTCGAAACGGCGCTGAGAGATAAGGCGGCATAGTTGAGAGAGTAACTCAGGTGGTATGGGCTGGGATTCTTCCCTTGGAGACCAATGAATGTATCGATGGCGATGGCGATGGCGATAGCGAGTAAGAGTTAAGTGGCGAAATGAGTACCTCAGCATTGATTGATTATTACTTGCTTTTTAGATTAATTAATGGAGCTTATGCTGCTGCCATTCTCATTTGTCACTGCAACTAATGGAGATCTTTTACTGATTTTGAGTCTCCAGGAGAGGGGTTCAGGGTCAAGTGCAGTTTTCTGTATTTCTTTTAGGATTAGAAAGAAGAAAAAAACACCATTAGCATAATGAGTACTTTGTCAAAAGGAAATTGAAATATAACAACCTTTTCAAAGCTTTTTTTTTTATTTTTCTCATTTGTACAATTGTGTTCTTTTATTTTCATTTTCTTACTTGTACCCCTCCCTTTTAATTATTCTCAGTTATACCCTTATATTTCTCCCTTATTCCTAAAAGTGACCTTAAACAAATTTTGCGTCGCATACAATCCTGTTAATGGCTTCCCTCCCCGAAAATACCAACTAATTAGCACGACATCACCAATCCAAATCATCTTCATCATTGATTTGTCATTACTTAAACCAGCATGATCTATATGATCATTAAAATCGATCGACGCTGACGGGCTTATTTTCGGGGTCGTTAATTCCGGAAACTAGCTATGTCAAATAACAATTTATAAAACCAAATATAGACTCAAACTATCCTAAGTAAAGGGTAGTAAGGGTAAGACAAGGATCGAACCCAAGAGAAGGCGGTGAATGCTAATAATCTAATCTAGACTCTTGCTAAAAACCGATTAAACAAATTAATAAATCTAACCACAAATTAAACACTAATTGAAACAAAGACTAGAAATACTTACAAACTATGATATTCACAATGGTAAACATGTAGATAACAAATAGGGAGAAAGTTTTTCATGAGAAAAGATTATCAATCCTAGAATCACCAATAACAACTAAATAATCAAGGATTCAAATAAGGAAAAACTACTTAGTGCAATTATCCCAAGTTCCCCCACAATTAACAAAGTAAAGATCCCTCCTTTCCTCCCTTCTCTATTTATCTATTGCAAACTTCAAAGAATTAGCCACCATGAATTAAACCATCCATAAATGACCCAATACAACTAAACCCATACTTATTAAACCATAAGCATAAATAAAGATGCAAGCTTTAAGCACAAAACCAAAGAAGCATGCTAGATTTATGAACTAAAACATTAAACCATGTTCTAAATACATAAAAACCCAAATTCCACTCAAAAGATTCTAACTTTTAAACCAAAGTTACAATCTTTCAAGTTGCATCAACAAATATCAAGACAAATCAACCAAATTCATCAAGACAATGCAATTTAATCAAACAAATAATTACTAAGATGGTTGGTCTTAACAACAATTCATTCAATAATGAAAATCAAACAAAGGAAGATGAATTTAAATAGAGAAGGAAGGATTAAAAAGTCTTACAATGCTAAAAGGGAAAAACTTGTTCAAATTACACTAAGCAAAAGGAGATTAGCTACCCATAGTCTTCATAATACAATCAATTTCTAAGGAAAAACCCATTACAAAAGCCAAACTTGAAGAACAAAAAGAGAGAAATGCTAAGGAAAATATGATGTTGTATGGTGAATGCTTCATCCCCTTGCCTCTCTTCAGAAATCTTCTTTTATACCCTTGGTCCGCAAACCTAGGGGCCTTGAAAGATGGGCTTCCAAAAGACACGACGAGAAAAGGAAGAAAACCCGTGCTGAGAGATGACGCAGGCTGCGTCCTACGACGCAGGCTGCGTCGTGATGACGCAGGCTGCGTCCTACGACGCAGGCTGCGTCGAGCACTGCCAGATTTTTTCCTTGATTTTCTTCTTGACTTTCGTTGACCCCATGATTATTTGACCCCGCCTTGACTTCCATTGACCCATTTGGCTTGGTCTTCAAACCTTGATGATTCCTTGCTAGCCCACTTCAAGTTCCGGGTTTTTGGGTCTCGGGTTTTCGGGTTTGACTTTTATTGACTTTCGGGATTTGACTCTTAAATTTGACTTAAAATACTAAATACTAACACTATTACAAAAACTAAAATTAACATAAAACAAAGCTTATGACCCGTAAAAAGTAGAACGAAAGACTCTAAAAGTTACTACTAGACACGACATTATTTGACGTTGTCAAACACCCCCACACTTGGACTTTTACTCGTCCCGAGTAAAACTCGAGATTAGCATGAACGACACGAGCCCAACAAAGTGTGTGTGAAGGCATTGACCTCTCTTCCCTCACTACAACCTTCTTATACTCCCTCTTAAACAATCCACCTATGACAAAAACCAAACAAAAAGACTCAATTCTTGTGACACTCTTCTCTCACTCCCCCTCCTTATATCATCCCTCAAGACTAAAGACACGACATGCCACCTACTCCGACTCAAATCAACTCCTCCCTACTTATAGCTCCCAAAAAGATAGTATGACCATCTTTGCCTTATCCCAAGGCATAGCGAGATGGTCTTTCTCAACAATCTTCACACAAATCCCCTCCTTATATCACCCCCTTATTACTCCACTAATGCAAATCATGGTTACTTGGTTGGCCCCAAACTTCACAATTTGCACAACCAAGCGACCACCAACATAAATCCACCAATTTGGAACAAAGTTTTGTGACTCAAAAATAAAAATAAAAGGGTCCTAAACTAGCCTCCTTCCAATTTTCCTCCTTATCACTCCCTTCTTATTCCTCCAAAAATTCTCATCATAGGAAGAATTATGCTCAATTTTTTTTCATTTTTTCATTTTTTCATTTTTTTCTTGAAAATCCCTCATTTTGCCTAAGGTGCCCTTTCGGGTTTTCACCTTAGCTTTTCCTTTCCTCTCATTGGTGGCTCGCAACTCGATTCTTCATTTTGCCCGGAATGCCCTTTCGGGTTTTCATTCCGTCCTCGGCCACCTTCCCAATCTTGCCTAGGTGCCCACCCTTGTGGGTTTTCACCTAGCCGGGATTTTCAATTTTTTTTTCTTTTCTTTTTCTCTTTTTTTTTTTTTCTTTTTCTTTTTCTTCAAAATAAAGACATAATAAAAAATTTACAATGCATCAAAAACAAACTAACTATGTACAATCTTCTCCCCCACACTTAGAATACACAATGTCCTCATTGTGGAGGAGAAGAAAAAAAATGTTACCTCATCAATTTCCGAAAGGAGAAGATCCCGAGGCACCTCCTCGGTTTCTCCTCCTATCCCTTGCTTCTCTAATCCGTCTTCTTTGCTCCATGCCTTCATCAAGGGTTGCTTGGGTGTAAGGAAAAGGGTAGCCCGGGTTTTGTTGCATGGACATCCCAAAGAGAGAGCTAGCCAATCCATAAACGTCCTCTTGCGCCACCGCATCTTCATAGGAGTCTTGAAGATAGGTGTGGTGGCGCTCATTTTGAGCGCTAAAGTGGTTCGTAGCTTGCTCTCTCCAAGCATTTTGGGTGGCCCACATATCATTTTGCTCTTTCCACCTTTGGTCTTGTTGTTCTCTCCAAAGGCGGGCTTCCTCTTGCCCGTCTAGCATCCTCTTCCATTCCTCATTTTGAGCCCTCTCGGCTTCCCCTCTCAATCTCTCCCTCTCCTCCACAACATTATGCCAATCATCCAAACTCTCAAGCCTACCTCCTTGTAATTGTTGCCAAGTGTTTGAGGCATCTACCCTCCCACTAATGTGTGCCAAGACGTCGTTGGTGCTAGCAAAATAGTTAGCCATTTGTTGTTGCCATGGCTCCACGGGTGTGCTAGAACGACCCTCCGCATCAAACATGGGGGTGTCGGTATCATGGTGGCTTGGGAATGGTGATTGGAAATGAAATGGTGGTGGTTGTTGTTGTTGTTGTTGTTGTTGTTGTTCAAAATTGGTGGTGTGGGAAGGGCCTTGCTCAATTGCAAGGATCTCAATCTCCTCTCTCAAATGCTCACTTCCCTCACCACCCTCTCTCCTTGCCCTCCTTTGCCTCAAAGGCACTTCTTCTACCTCCTCCTCTTCCGCACTACTTACCCCCAAACTTTCCTCCCTAGGACAAACAAAATCCCACGCCGCGGGTCCTCTAGGTAAAGGATTGTTTTGAGGTCTAGGCAACTTTATGTAGCTTAGCCCGTCACTTCCCAACCAAAACCCTTTTAAGGGTTGCTCCTTGCTAGCCTTAAACATGTGAACTTCTTCTAGCCCAAGATGGTTGTACCTCGTCAAACCCCTACATATGTTCACCGCTTGACCATTAGGAATGCCCCCCTCATAATGCCTTACCAAGAAAGAAATCACCCCCCCACAATGGATGCTTGCCCTTGCTGATTTTTGCCTATGCTTGATGCAAGCTCTCAAAAAGAAATCGGCCCAATCCGGGATCCCTACCCCCTCCGGAAGCATAGTCCACAAACAAAGCCGGATCTTCTCCGGCACTTTGGTGGGTTCTCCCGCGGAGTTGAAAATGGTGGTAAGGAACCTAGTAATTAGGCGGAGTACGGGGTGGGTGATGGCTGACAGTTTGGCATCCTTAGACGGGCCATGGTCATCGGCAATGTTTCCCCACATTTGGTGCATTTTGCCCCTTGGGCACCTAATGTCTATGGGTTGCTTGGTAATTTTTAGGATTTGACGGATTTCGGAAGTTGTGGCATTATGCCAAGTTTGATTCAATCGGAAGCGGTAGGCTTTCTCCTCACCTTCGGGCACATCCAATTCCGACAAGGTGGCTAGAAACTCGTATGCAAAACTCCTATAGGTGTAATCCCAGGAGTTTGGCTCGAGATAAGCCTCTAGCCCTACTTTAGCTAGCATGTCCCTTGTCAGATTGAACATGCCTAAGGCATGGAGGGTGGTTGGGCAAAAGAATTTGGTTGCTACAAGAGGGTGAGTGGATATTTGATCCCAAATTTTCTTATATTGAGCTTGCATCCTCTCATAGCCCATAAACACCGCTTCAACCTCGGTGTCGGGCTCACTCACCGCGGCCCTCTTATTTTTTCCCTTGCCAAACAATTGAGAGATTTTTGGTGCCATTTCTGCAAAGATGTAACAAACAACACACTACAACAATAACAAGCAATCACTCGAAAGGTTTTTCGCTCAAGCACTTCAACAAACACTTGGTGTGCAACAATTTCTACACCTCAAAAAGCTAGTGTTTGTTGAATTTCTTTGCCTTACTCAGAAAACTTTATCCAATCCTAACTACACAATCAAGCAAGGGGAAAGGGGAACTCAACCTAAGACTAAAACTAGCCTAATTCGAGCAAAAACTTGAAGATTGATGAAAAAGTCGAGTATGAAGTTATACCTTTGTTTTTCCACAAGATTCAAGTGCCTTGATGATTAGAAGTAGGTAGGAATCCGACAATTAGCCTTAAAAACCCAGCAAAAGACCCGAAAAACGAATTTGAGGGAAAAAAATTAGGGTTGTTTAAGACGGATTTTCTGAGTTTTAGGGTGAGTGAGACTGATTTTGGGGTTATTGAGTGTAGAATAGTGATTAGGATGAAGATTGGGATTGATTTTGATGAAGGTTTTGGAAGATTTGAGTGAGAAAGATGGATTTTTGAGGGATTGGGGGTTGTTTGGGTGTGTTTGTCGTGAAAAACAAAGAAGGGTGTGGGGTTTTGTTTTATGAAGAACACGGGCAAAGGCTAAAGCATAAAACGAAATCTGCGCTCGACGCAGGCTGCGTCCTACGACGCAGGCTGCGTCGTCACGACGCAGGCTGCGTCCTACGACGCAGGCTGCGTCCTACGACGCAGGCTGCGTCCTTCACTGCCGGATGGTTCTTGCTTTTTCACTTAGCAAAATTTTTGCTAAGTGATCCAAACACCTCCAAACTTGCAAATTCACTTCAATGGTCCATAATAACCTCCAATATCTAAATTCCATCGATTCCCGAACTTTTTATCCGTGGCACGCATCCCGAGGCGGCCAAAAACTCGCAAAACTTCACAAAACCGTTAGTAACTTCAAAAAATTTTGTTTGATGCAATGTGTAACTAACTTAAAACAACTTAAATGCTAAGATTTAACAAAGAAACTTCAAAGAAATATTCACAAGGATAGAGTATGTACATGTTTTGCCGTTTATTTAGAGTCGATGGCTCGACTTAGCTATTTCAAGCTTTTCAACCTTCATAGACCGGGTCTTCAAGCAAGACCTCCTCTTCCCCCTCCCGGGTACATCCTTGGAAGTAGTGCTTGAGACGGTGGCCATTCACTTTGAGGAGCTTTCCATCCCCGGACCCCTCCACTTCAATTGCCCCATGGGTAAACACTTTCTTGACGGTGTAAGGTCCAAACCATCTTGACCTCAACTTGCCCGGAAAGAGCTTAAACCGGTTTTGGAACACAAGAACTTTATCACCTTCCTTGAAAACTCTACGGTTTATCATCCCATCATGCCATCTTCTTGTTTTCTCTTTGTAGATGGAAGAGTTTTCATAAGCATCTTGGCGAATTTCTTCAAGTTCTTGTAATTGAAGCTTCCGGTGCATACCGCTCTCATCTTGGTTTTGATTGAAAGATTTGATAGCCCAATAGGCTTTGTGCTCAACCTCCACGGGGAGGTGGCAAGCCTTGCCATAGATGAGGCGGAATGGGGACATGCCAATGGGGGTTTTGAAAGCGGTCCTATATGCCCACAATGCATCAACTAGCCTCTTACTCCAATCCTTTCTATCCGGATTCACCGTCTTTTCAAGTATTCCTTTAATTTCACGGTTTGAGAGTTCGGCTTGCCCGTTTGTTTGTGGGTGATAGGCCGTGGAAATTTTATGATTCACCCCATACCTCTTGAGAAGGCCTCCAATCACCTTGTTGCAAAAATGGGTCCCCCTATCACTAATGATAGCCCTTGGAAAGCCAAACCGAGAGAATATGTTCTCTTGAATGAAAATGGCTACTACCTTGGCATCATCGGTGCGGGTAGGAATGGCTTCAACCCATTTTGATACATAGTCCACCGCCAAGAGGATGTATAAATAACCACCGGAATTTGGAAAAGGGCCCATAAAATCAATTCCCCACACATCAAAGATCTCACAATAAAGAAGAGGTTGTTGTGGCATCTCATTCCTCTTTGTCAAATTCCCCACCCTTTGACATCGGTCACAAGTTTTTACAAATTTGTGGGCATCTTTGAAAAGACTTGGCCAAAAGAAACCGCATTCAAGCACTTTTCTAGCGGTTCTTTGTGGCCCAAAATGCCCTCCACAAGCATAGTCATGACAATGATGTAGGATGGAAGGAATTTCACTCTCGGGCACACATCTTCTCACAAGTTGATCTTGGCAAAATTTCCACAAGTAAGGATCATCCCAAGTATAGTATTTGGCATCGGACTTGACCTTGCTCTTTTGATGAGAAGAGAAATGGCTTGGAAGCCGCTTTGTCACCAAATAGTTGACCATGGTAGCATACCATGGCTCTTCCAATTGTATAGCATAAAGTGACTCATGAGGGAGACCTCCTTCAACCTCCTCAAGAGGGCATGATGGTCTTCCTTCATGGTTAAGCCGGCTCAAATGATCCGCCACCACATTCTTCACCCCTTTCTTGTCTTTTATTTCCACATCAAACTCACTTAGAAGAAGAATCCATCTCAACAACCTTGGCTTTGCATCCTTCTTTGCCACAAGGTATCTAATGGCGGCATGATCGGTGTAGATGATCACCTTTGTGCCCAAGAGATAAGACCGGAATTTTTCTAGAGCATAAATCACACCAAGGAATTCCTTCTCCGTCGTGGAATAGTTCTTTTGAGCATCATTCAAGAGGGTAGAAGCATATTGGATCACATGGGGTCCCTTGTCACTCTTTTGACCCAAAACCACTCCCAATGCATAGTCACTTGCATCGGTCATGATTTCAAATGGAAGATCCCATCGTGGTGCTTGAATAATTGGTGCGGTGACCAATCTCTCCTTCAAGTCATTGAATGCTTTCCTACATTTGTCATCAAAAACAAATTCCGCTTCTTTGTGCAAAAGCTTGCATAAAGGGTTAGCAATCTTGGAAAAATCCTTAATAAATCTCCGGTAGAAACCGGCATGTCCTAGAAAAGACCTAATGTCTCGGGTGTTAGAGGGATAAGGTAAAGTTTTTATGATGTCAACCTTAGCCTTATCCACCTCAACCCCCCTTTCCGACACTACATGTCCCAAAACGATGCCACTAGTCACCATGAAATGACATTTTTCGGAATTTAAAATGAGATGGGACTCTTGGCATCGCTCTAAGACAAGAGCAAGGTGTTTTAGACATGCATCATAGGAGTCCCCATGGACGGTGAAATCGTCCATGAATACTTCTATGATTCGTTCTACATAGTCGGAGAAAATACTCAACATGCACCGTTGAAAAGTCCCCGGCGCATTACACAAACCAAAGGGCATACGACGATAAGCAAATGTACCAAATGGGCAAGTGAATGTGGTCTTGACTTGGTCCTCGGGTGCAATTGGGATTTGAAAATACCCCGAGTAACCGTCAAGGAAACAATAGAAAGCTTTCCCCGCTAATCTTTCTAACATTTGATCAATAAATGGTAGCGGGAAATGGTCTTTCAATGTTACCGCATTCAAGCGGCGGTAGTCAATACACACTCTCCAACCGGTTTGGGGTCGGGTGGAGACCAAGTCTCCTTGTGCATTCTTGACTACCGTCACTCCTCCCTTTTTGGGTACGACTTGAGTTGGGCTAACCCAACGAGAGTCGGAAATAGGGAAAATGATACCCATTTGCAATAGCTTAATTACCTCTTCTTGCACTACCTCCGCCATGGGTGGATTGAGCCTCCTTTGGGGTTGTCGGACCGGTTTGGCATCCACTTCAAGTCGTATCTTGTGCATGCAAGTCACCGGGCTTATCCCTTTTAGGTCCGCTATGCTCCACCCAAATGTTTCCTTATGCTTTTCAAGTAGTGATACCAATTTGCCTTCTTGGTCCTCGGTGAGTGTGCTTGAAATGATAAGTGGTAGGGTGTTCTTGTCCCCTAGAAAGATGTACTTTAAATGGCTTGGGAGGGTCTTCAACTCGACCTTAGGAGGTTGGATAATGGAAGGGAGGGGCTTGTGGAGTGGAATACTCAAAGCAAACAACTCGGATAGGTTTGCCAGTGCAGGACGCAGGCTGCGTCCAGTGACGCAGGCTGCGTCGTCCGACGCAGGCTGCGTCGTGTGACGCAGGCTGCGTCGAGCACTGCCTTGCCCTGTTTTCAGCATCTCTATGACGTTGATCTCCTCATATGTTTCTATTGGCTCTTCCTTCTCCAATTCTTCAAGACATTCCTGCACATCAAAAGCCAACAACAAGCGCAAACCTTCCTCTTCCATGGGGTTAGTTAAAGCTACCTCGAGTGGGTCTCTATCACAAAGTTTATACATTTGATTCACTAATGGCTCAAAGATATCCAAGAAGAAACAAGATTGATGGTCACTCGGGTGCCTCATGGAGTCATATATATTGTAAGTTAACCTTTTTCCTTCAAATTCCATAGTCAAGCACCCGTTTGAAACATCGATCTTGGTATTTGAAGTTTTCATAAACGGCCTACCAAGAAGGAGAGGGGTGGCACTAGAGCTAGATTCCATATCTAAGACGTAGAAATCCGCCGGAAAGACAAGATTATCGACTTCCACTAGTACATCCTCTACCATGCCCTTGGGGTAAACACTAGACCTATCGGCAAGTTGAATGACTACCCCGGTCTTAGACAAAGGTCCTAAACCTAGGGTCTCATAAATAGATAGAGGCATGACATTTATAGAAGCCCCTAAGTCTAGCATGGCACGTTTAAAACTCTTTCCCCCAATAGTGCAAGGAATAGTGAACATGCCCGGGTCTCCACATTTCTTTGGTAAATTTTGTTTGAAAATGGCCGACACATGTTCACTCACCCTAACCTTATGGGTTCCCTTCTTTGGATTTCTCCTAGGTGTGCAAAGTTCTTTCAAAAACTTTGCATACCTAGGGACACTATTCAACAAGTTAAGGAGAGGAATGTTAACCTCACATTTCCGGAAAGTCTCATATAAGTCATTCTCCTTGGCATATTTCCTTGTGCTTATCAAAGCACTAGGAAATGGGACTTCCGGTATGTACTCCTCCACTTCATCATCTTCAATAGTGTCCTTGCTCTTCCTTGAATTTTCTCCCTTTGGGTCCATGCTTTTGGATGCCCCTTTTTCATTTCTCAATATCTCTTCTTGACCAACCACCAATTCTCCTTGGTCTTCAATCTCAATGGTTTCCATCTCAATATTCTTCATCTTTTCCTTTCCTTTGCCAAGGGGGTGTACTTCCAACTCTTTGCCTCCCCTCAATGTCATGGCACTAGCATTTTCCCTTGGTGGGGGAATGGTTTGAGATGGGAATCTTGTGGAGCTTGAGGCTTGGGATTTTGACAAATTTGAGGCCATTTGGGATAGTTGGGTTTCCAAGTTGTTCACCCTAAGGTTGTTAGCCTCCCTATCCTTCCTTGCTTCCTCTCTATCCCTCCTTGCCTCCTCCCTATCCTTCTCTTGATTGGCAAGAAGTGTTTGCAAGATGTCACTCAAGTTCCCTTGAGAAGAAGAATTCCCTTGATTTGGGTTTTGGTTTGGTTGTCTTTGGGATTGAGAATTATTTGGAAAATTTGAGTTGTTGGGTCTTGGGTTGTTGTTGTTGAAATTTCTTTGGGGGTTTTGGTTGAAATTTGTGTTTCGGTTTTGGGTTGGATTTTGGGCTCGCAAGTGATTGAATTGACCATTTTCAAAACTCTTTGACTTGTCTCCTCCCCACCCCAAAAGATCACGATTTCCCACTTGGTTATACATCCCTCCACCACTTGGGTTTCTAGCATTGTAATTCCCATACCCCATGGCATTGACACTCTCCATGGTGGCTCCTTGCTCAATCATGATGTAACAAGTATTTGTAGCATGGTCACCTCCACAATAAGAACATTCAAGCGGTTCGGGGTGTTGAGAAAATGAACTACCTTTGTTGACAACCAAGTTGGATACCAAGCTTTTGAGTTCACCCATCTCTTGCATGAGTTTGTGATTTTGAGAGGCATGAGAATCTTCCATGGAAGATACATTTCTAGAGCTTCCTCCCCTTTCATTCTTCCTCCCGTAGCTTCTTGTATTCATAGCCAACTTCTCAATAATGTTGTTGGCCTCGGCCACATTAAGTGTATCAATACCACCTCCGGTGGCGGCTATAATCATCCGTTGGTCATTTTGGCATAATCCTTCATTGAAGGCCGTCAATAGATCATCCCCCGACATCCCATGATAAGGGCACCTTGCCACGAGGCTTTTGAATCGCTCCCAATAGTCATAGAGAGTTTCCCCCATGTCTTGCTCAATGGTAGTGATGAGCTTCTTTGAATGGTTATGCCTTGAATCCGGGTAGTATTTCTCAAGAAATTTCTTCTTCAAACCCACCCAAGTATTGACGGAATGGGCCGGAAGACAAAATAACCACTCCTTAGCGGCATCTTGTAGAGAGAATGGAAATGCCCTAAGCTTAAATTGGTCTTCGGTCACTCCTTGAGGGATGGCCCCTTGGCATATCATGTGAAATTCGGCCAAGTGCCTATTGGGATCATTCCCCACCATTCCATGAAATCTTGGCAAATTATGAACAAAGAACCCCTTTAGCTCGAAATTGACATCCCCCATGGGAGGGTATGCGATACACAACGGTTGCTCTTCATAGTTTCTTGCCCGGATTTCACCAATAGTTCTATTATCTTCCATTTCGGGTGGGTAGATGATGTTCAAAGGTGGTGGTCTCCTAGGAGGTGACTCAAACACTTGTTCTTGTGGTTCTTGTGGTTCTTGAAAAATATTGTTCCCAAACTCTTCTTCACTAGGCACCCTCCCAAAGGGTCTCCTATAGAGGGGGTTCGAAAACAACCAATTGGAAATGCTACTTGAGGACGGGTCAATGTCTTGGTCACCAAATCCTTCTTGTGACCTAGGCATAAACTTTTAAAAACAACTCCACAACACAATTAGTAACTTCAAACCCAAGTAACCTTCAAACAATACAAAAAGAAATATTTGAAAAACAATCTAAACAAATTATGACACTAACAAGAGTTTCAATTTGATAAATTAGCTAAATTGCCTTCCCCGGCAACGGCGCCAAATTTGACGGGCTTATTTTCGGGGTCGTTAATTCCGGAAACTAGCTATGCCAAATAACAATTTATAAAACCAAATCTAGACTCAAACTATCCTAAGTAAAGGGTAGTAAGGGTAAGACAAGGATCGAACCCAAGAGAAGGCGGTGAATGCTAATAATCTAATCTAGACTCTTGCTAAAAACCGATTAAACAAATTAATAAATCTAACCACAAATTAAACACTAATTGAAACAAAGACTAGAATTACTTACAAACTATGATATTCACAATGGTAAACATGTAGATAACAAATAGGGAGAAAGTTTTTCATGAGAAAAGATTATCAATCCTAGAATCACCAATAACAACTAAATAATCAAGGATTCAAATAAGGAAAAACTACTTAGTGCAATTATCCCAAGTTCCCTCACAATTAACAAAGTAAAGATCCCTCCTTTCCTCCCTTCTCTAATTATCTATAGCAAAAACTTCTAAGAATTAGCCACCATGAATTAAACCATCCATAAATGACCCAACACAACTAAACCCATACTTATTAAACCATAAGCATAAATAAAGATGCAAGCTTTAAGCACAAAACCAAAGAAGCATGCTAGATTTATGAACTAAAACATTAAACCATGTTCTAAATACATAAAAACCCAAATTCCACTCAAAAGATTCTAACTTTTAAACCAAAGTTACAATCTTTCAAGTTGCATCAACAAATATCAAGACAAATCAACCAAATTCATCAAGACAATGCAATTTAATCAAACAAACAATTACTAAGATGGTTGGTCTTAACAACAATTCATTCAATAATGAAAATCAAACAAAGGAAGATGAAATTAAATAGAGAAGGAAGGATTAAAAAGTCTTACAATGCTAAAAGGGAAGAACTTGTTCAAATTACACTAAGCAAAAGGAGATTAGCTACCCATAGTCTTCATAATACAACCAATTTCTAAGGAAAAACCCATTACAAAAGCCAAACTTGAAGAACAAAAAGAGAGAAATGCTAAGGAAAATATGATGTTGTATGGTGAATGCTTCATGCCCTTGCCTCTCTTCAGAAATCTTCTTTTATACCCTTGGTCCGCAAACCTAGGGGCCTTGAAAGATGGGCTTCCAAAAGACAAGACGAGAAAAGGAAGAAAACCCGTGCTGAGAGATGACGCAGGCTGCGTCCTACGACGCAGGCTGCGTCGTGATGACGCAGGCTGCGTCCTACGACGCAGGCTGCGTCGAGCACTGCCAGATTTTTGCCTTGATTTTCTTCTGGACTTTCGTTGACCCCATGATTATTTGACCCCGCCTTGACTTCCATTGACCCATTTGGCTTGGTCTTCAAACCTTGATGATTCCTTGCTAGCCCACTTCAAGTTCCGGGTTTTTGGGTCTCGGGTTTTCGGGTTTGACTTTTATTGACTTTCGGGAGTTGACTCTTAAATTTGACTTAAAATACTAAATACTAACACTATTACAAAAACTAAAATTAACATAAAACAAAGCTAATGACCCGTAAAAAGTAGAACGAAAGACTCTAAAAGTTACTACTAGACACGACATTATTTGACGTTGTCAGACGCCTATATATATATATATATATATATATATATATATATATATATATATAGAGAGATAGGTTCTTATGAGTCCACCAATTTTTGTGAGTCCATGAGTCCTCATCTTGGCCATTGGATGAGGGAGATAAATGGATGAGATTGTAGAGACAAAAGCACACTTAACACTAATCAATTACCTATGCACTAATTAATTAACTTTCTCTCTCTAGGCTTTAGTTAATCACTTTTGAGCACTTTTGAATTTCTGAGATTTGTGAGTGTAACTTCAGCCCATATTTGTGTAACTTCAACCTAAAATGTGATTTCGACTATATAAACTTGAATTTATGAAACTTCAAGACAAGTTTATGTGATTTTAGACTTTTTATAGGTGTAACTTCAGTCATTACGAGTGTCACTTCAACCATTATTTATGTAACTTCAAACTAAAATGTGATTTCGACTAAATTTATGAAACTTCAAGACAAGGTTATGTGATTTTAGCATTTTTATGAGTGTAACTTCAGCCACTACGAGTGAAACTTCAACCATTATTTTTGTAACTTCAAACTAAAATGTGATTTCGACGACATAAATTTGAATTTATGAAACTTGAAGACAAGTTTATGTGATTTTAGCCTTTTCTGAATGTAACTTCAATCATTATTTGTGTAACTTCAAGCTAAAATGTGATTTCGACTATATGAATTTGAATTTATGTAACTTAAAGACAATTTTATGAGATTTTAGCCTTTTCTGATGGTAACTTCAACCATTATTTGTGTAACTTCAAGCTAAAATATGATTTCGACGGTACAAATTTGAATTTTTGTAACTTAAGACAATTTATATGATTTGAATCTTTTTATGAGTGTAACTCCAGTCTTTACAATTGTAACTTCAGTCCCTAAAAGTGTAACTTCAGTCTTTAAAAGTGTAACTTCAATTTTTAATAATGAAATTTTAAGACATGTTATCTTTAGTCATTACCAGTGTAACTTCAGTCCAAAATAGTGTAACTTCAGTCCAAAATAGTGTAACTTCAGTCCAAAAACACAATCAATCATACTAAAATCAAAACATAATAATGTAACTTAAGCAAAATCATACTGTGTAAATTAAAACATATAAAATATAAATGTGAAATGTGTAACTTAAGCAAAAACATATAAATGTGTAACTTAAGCAAAGTGTAACTTCAGTCATTATATGAGTAATTTCAGTTACTAAAAGTGAAACTTCAGTCATTATATGTAAAACTTCAGTGAACAACACCAATAACCACAAAAAAAACTTGTGATTTTTAGATCTGAAAAAGTAATAAACATAAAAAACTTGAAAAATAAGAATGAGATCTAAAAAATAAAAACATAAAAAACTTCAGTTTTTTATAACTTTATTATTTAAAAGTGTAACTTTAAGCCTTAATAGTGTCACTTCAAGCCTTAATAGTGTCACTTCAAGCCTTATAAATGTCACTTCAAGTCTTATAAATGTCACTTTAAGCCTTAAAAGTGTAACTTCAAGCCTTAAAAGTGTAACTTCAAGCCTTAAAAGTGTAACTTCAAGGCTTAAAAGTGGAACTTCAAGGCTTAAAAGTGGAACTTCAAGGCTTAAAAGTGGAACTTCGGTCTTTTTTTTATGTAACTCAAAAAAATCAGATTCAAACATAAAAAGCTATAAGAAATAACAAAATTAAAAAACAATAGATAATAACCGCATCTATTTTTGAAATTAAAAAACCGAGATAATACGATTTTTTTGGGTTTTCGAATAAAAAAACAACAACTAAGATCTGAATACTACTTTGTAAGATCTAAAAAAAGAGAATAAACAAAAAAAAAAAGTAAAATAAAAGAAACTATAAATCTGAAAAACAAAAATAATAAAAACTGAAAAAAAGAAAAAAACAACCACCACAACCCCGTTAACACCGACTGACCCACAACCCTCACGACCCCCATCTGACCCCCACCGGCACCAAGACCCCTCTTTGACCTCCACCACCACCACCGCACCGCTGGCCACCACTGTACCGTGGCAGAGGAGGGAGGAAGACAGAGAAAGGGAGGCGCGGTAAGGGTGACAGCAGTGGCCAGAGGAAGGCCGGTGATGCGTGGTGGGGGCGGTGGTGGGGGCGGCAGAGGAAGGGCGGCAGCTAGAGTAATTGTTTGGGTTTTTTGTTTTTGAGGAATGATGAGAGATAAGGGAGGTAGAGAGAGAGTGGGGTAGGTTAAAATGAGAGAAAAAGATGAGGGAAGGGTATAAGTATTAGGGTTTGGATTGGGTATGTATTAGTGGGTTTGATTAGTGGGATGTGAGAGAAGTGAATTAAACACCCACTAATGACCATTTTCTTGTTTTCATCTCAACCCTTCATTTCCAAGATCCAATGGCTCACAAAAGGACTTATGGACTCACTATTTCTATAAGGACTCACATGATCCTTTCTCTATATATATATATATATATATATATAGAATTGGGATTCGGTGAGAACCACTAAGATAATGAGAACCGTGAGAACTCCGCCTTAAAAAATTAATTTTGTAAAACTAACAACATATTTGGTTTCGGCGTAGAATTTTAAGGCTAGATAACATATTTGTTGTTTAAAAAGTTATAAGCTAATGAAGGAAATTGAGGCGAAATACGATTTATTAATTTTCATGCACTTAGTAGTCAGTTTGATGTATCTAGCAATTTTCATGCACCTAATACTCATTTTCATGCATCTAGAGCCCGTCATATTTATGCACCTAGTAACTGTTTTCATGCATGTAGCAATTTTCGTGCACCTAGTGCTCATTTTCATGCACTTATAGTAATTTTAGTGTACCAAATTGAAATTATGTACATAAGTACATAATTTTAATATAATCAATAATTTTTGTGTTAGTTACTGCAAATATTTTGCTTGAATAGACTAAACTAATGGTAAATGATCCATCAAAACTTTCAAAACAAAATTTGGTGGAGATTAAGTGAGAGTTCTCACGGTTCTCATTATGTTGGTGGTTCTCACCGGATCCTGACCCTAGGATATAGATAGATATATATAATATATATAGATATATATATATATATATATATATATATATATATATATATATATAATATATATATATATATATATATGAAGGATCAATTGAGTCCACCCTCAACCATAGAGTCCATGAGTTCTCTTTGTGGCTATTGGATAAGGGAGATAGAAGGCTGAGATTGAGGCTCCCAAAAGGTGATTAATGCCCTAATTTCTCACTCTCTCTCATGCCTCACTAATTAACCACTAACCCACCTTAATTCAATACATATACTTTTCCACCCATCTTTTTCTCTCTCATCTCTCATAATTTCATTACCTCTCCACTCTCTACATCCCAAATCCCAAATAATTCAAAATCCCAAATCCCAAATAAATAACTCCTCCTCACTTCCTCTTAGGGGTGAACAAAAAGTGGTCCGGACCGGCAAATCGGACCGACCCGGACCGGCCGGTCCGGTCCGGTCCAGACCGGATACATACCGGTCCGGTCTTCGGGTCCCAAAAAATATGGTGACCGGTCTCCGGTCCGGTCCACACTTAAAAAAAAAAAAAAAATTTCCCTTTTAACATATAACCGGTCCGGTCCAAACCCGGAAAAAACCGGACCTTAAGGGTTCCGGTCCGGTCCGGTCCGGGTCCCCTCTTAGCCGCTCCGGTCTCCGGTCTTGGAAAAAATGGGTATCCGGTCCGCGGGTCCAACTGGTCCGGTCCGGTTTTGGACCGGTGAACACCCCTACTTCCTCTCAATCACCACCCGACACCACCACCACCACCACGAAAAACACCAACCCCCCACACCCACCCATCACTGCCAAAAGTGGCGGCCCACTACCACCACCGCTGACGTCCACATCCGGAAGCCACTCCCTGGCCACTACCACCGCCTTTCCCCTCCGTTTTGTTTTTCAGATTTGGCTCCCGCCGGCCCTCACGCACGGCCGCCTCTCCCTAACGGTGGCCTTCCTCCTCCCTCCACTCCTCTCACGCGCCTCCTCAACCTCCCTCTGCCGCCGGCCTCTCCTCCACCCCCTCCTTCTTCGGCTCCTCTTCTATTTCTTTTTCTTTTTCTTTTTTTTCCCTCCTTCTCAGATCTGGTTTGTGTGTGGTGGGTTGTTGTCGGTGGGGTGGGTTGTTGTGCTGGTCGTCGTTGTTGGAGCTAGTGTTCTCCACAGTTAGTGTGATAACAGCTAAGGTTCACAGGGTATACTTTGTATTATAATCAGTTGATTAACGTTTATCGATAACGGTTGGTTTGCTAGATAAGTTTGACGTTATTGTCATTGAGATGGCGGTGATCAACTAATCCCTAAAAGTCACACCTAAATAATGTGTTTGAGAGATATGATTATTTGAGAAAATAATCATATTGATGCCTTATTAAATGACTAAAAGGTTAGTCGATGTATTTGACTAAAAGGTTAGACAATGTGATGATGATACGATTATTTAATAACGATTAAATAATGTTAGCTGGTAATTGAATATAAAATGTTATATTTAATCAATGTATATAATGTTGGTCTAAACTAAATGTAAACTGTTATATTTAAGTTGGCGGATATGTATTACACGATATTATTATGGTGTATTGGTCCGGCATTACTCGGTTTATGTGACGGTCCATTACTAGTAATAATAAGAATACATATTACATAATATACATATTAATTAGATGCTAATTACCAAATAGAGGTTGAGTTAAATAAGGAAACTAGGTTTTCCCTTCTTTCCTTGGGATCTCACGGCTCAAATAGGGCAAGAAAAGAAGTTTTCTACTAACCCTAATTTGACACATCTCACGGCACACACAAGTGAACAAGAGAAAGAAAATTTTGATTTTTAACTCTCTTATTCATCTTCATATTCATCATCAATATACACACAAATTAGAAGTAATTTTTGGGTATTCGTTCTAGCACGACGAAGGCATTTCTTGAACCATCTTGGGTGTATCGATTAGGAGAATACCTACTTTGGTATTTGTTCTTAGGCCTTTTACTAGGACCGAAGGTTATTTCTTAATCTATTGTTTATATTATGCAATTTAATTTATGACTAGTAATTCATATAGTTATAATTTCATTATAATCCGAAAATTATTTAAAGGGAAGTATACCGATATTTCTCACAAGTGGTATCAGAGCCTTTGGCTATGAAATTATTTTATATGTCTCTTCATTAAATTGATTGGTATAATTTTAAAAAAAAAAAAAAAAAAGTGCTGTTTTTTTTTCCAGCCGTGATTTTTTTTTGGGGGCCGTGTGTTTTTTTTTAGGGTTCCTTTTTTATTCATATATGTTGTTGTTTTAATATGTTAAGATAATAATATAATGAATTAGTTGATGTTTTGATTTAATGAGGATTAAATTGAAATGAAAAAGGAATTTGTTTTGGATGTTAAAGAACATTCATTGTGCTAAATTTTTCGATATGAATTTACAAAACAATTATGATTAGTTGAGTATTTTGATAATTGATTAATCATGATTTAGATATTCATGTTAAAAGGTTAATTTGAATTATCTAGTTTGTATCAATGTTTAATAATGATTAGATGTTGAATGTTTGTACCGATCTAGTTTTATTAGCATGATCAATTTACAAGGAATTGTATTTGTTTTTTTTTAAAAAAAAAAACCGAGAAAAAAAAAATTGTACCTGCTACTGTTCACGGGTACTGTTCATCCGTGAACAGTGAGAAAAAAAAATTTATTTTTAATTTTTTTGTTGATTGCATTATAAAGATAATGTATGTTGATTATTGTTGTGAAAAAGTTCACAATAATAGATACCCTATTATTTTAAAAAGGTTTAAAATAATGTTCAATTTAATTTATGTTATACCCGCTAATATGAATTAAATTGGATTATGGTTGATTAAAATTGTTGTGTGCAATTAAGAAATTGTCACATAATTTTGATCATTTTAAAGGTGGTTTGGATAAATTAATCATCATAATTAATGAATTATGTCTCGTTGGTTTAATTTATTTTGTTGATGCATTTTCTTTTGTTGAATGAATGAATGAATGGATGAATGGATTATTTTGGTATTTTTACAAAAGGTTGTAATTAGTATTGCTTAGTGTGGCCTTAGTAGATTGTGTTATCGTAATGATGGTAACATGGTCTTTGATGTATTTTGAGATCTCGAATCTGAAAGTCCTAGACCTCTAATTAGACTCCTCTAATTAGTTCATTAAATTAAATTAACTTAATGATTTAGGATCTAGTTATCATGCATGCAAATATAAAAGCATAAATTTAAAGATAAGATGAATTTCCTTACAATGGAAATTTTCGGTCCAATATGGGCACAATAAGAACTCCTTCTTATTGTTCTTGAGCATGAAATTGATGGATGATCCTCCATAAAACAACCTACAAAGTAGAAGGTCTCCTTCTTGTGGCACCCAAGATTAAACCCAAATAATCTTACCTTATTATTAACTAGATAATAAGTAAGATAAATACTACTAATATTATTGTATTACTACACTAGTAATATGTAGAGAATATTAGTATATATGAGAGTTTAGAGAGAAGTTGAGTTTAGAAAGAGAAGTGAGAATAAAACACCAAAAATGAAGTGAACCAAAAATGAACAACAATTGCCCTTCTTATTGTTCTTTGGCCGGCACATATATGCCCATGTGACCTCTCATTTTGATAATTTTCTTCTCATGCAAATATGTAGAGTACAAGTATAGTATTGATGATTAAAGTTATCATGTAATGTCACAATCACCAAGTGAATTGTGGGCATAAAATAGAACAATAATCATGCCATTTTCACATGCACAAACCGGTGCCCATGTGTCCATTATGGACCATTTTGATTTTTGATATTTGTCCCACAAATACTTATTAATCATATGCTTAATTATCTTGTATAATTAAGTGTTAATTTGATCATATAACAATTATATGATACAAATAAATGAATAATATGTACTTAACATTTTAAGTAATATTTTACCATTATATCAATATATAATAGATCCCACAATGCCCAGTTAATTTATTTTACAACTCCTTGTAAATATAATTAACTAATTACCTCTACCTCAAAATATATACATAACCTCAACTAATTTAATGAATTAACGATTAATCAATAAATTAAATCTTATTTAATCGTATTAAAATAAGACGTAAAATTTATTTAGTCAGTTATCGTATAATTGACTACTAAACTTAAGTGGAATGAGTTCGCAACTCAATTTCCAATAAATAACTCTCGTAACTAAACGTACATATCAAATATATGTAATGCTCTAATTAAACTGTATCGTATACAAATAATTAGTATTCTATTTGGGTCTCATCATATAGGTGTGACCTAAAGGGATCAGTTGATTACCGCCGTCATACGACAATAACGTCAAACTCTAGTCAGCCAAGCGTTACCGATTTACGTTAATCAACTGACGTGGAGTATCAAAATATACTAATCATGCCACGTATATTCCAAATGAGATTTATAATATAAATGCACTATTGTGGAGGACACTTACTCCAACAGAATCTCCCCTTTGTAATCTTTAATTATAATTTTTAAATTATAATGTAAATAGGTTTATATTTTGTAATTTTAAAAATTGTATTTTTGAGAAGACCAAAGATGGAGATCGGAAAGCTCACTCCCGCTACATGGACCAAGATGGAACATCAAGTCAAGCTTCTAGGGTCCATAAGGATGGATTCCAAAGTGTCTTTTGTTCTATTTTGATAGGATAGGCCACACTAGGATTTTGTACTTTGTTTTTCATTCTTCCGTTCTTATTGTTTTTCTTTTGCATGATAGTTAGTGCATCATATTCCGCCTAAACCAAACCACCCACTACTACATAATTGCATGAAAAGTGAATCATATAGATTGTATGTTAATTATCATGGACATCCAGATGTCACTCATAATTCTAAAAGCTATCATCTTAAATTATTCACTCTCAAAATGTTAGATCATTCGTTCACTTAAATGAATAAAATTAAAGCTGATGGACCTTCCTCTAAAATCCAAAATTGAGATTAGTCTTTATAGGAAAAACTGCTATGACTCCCTTCTTCGTCGGTAGGCATATAGGACCTTACTCTCCATATGATCCCTTCTACGTTGGGTAAGTAGTATGTGTTGACCTATTTTACCTCAACATTATAGTCCGAGTAATATCTCGTGATTATGATGGACTAAAGATAGAATTTACGGAAATTTATCGACCAGGAATTCTAAAAGTAGAATTAGCCAAGAAGTTGGCTTATCAATTTAAAGAAATTGAGTCTTGGGATCATTTATATAATACTTGAGGGAGGTAAATTGTATAACTGCAAGAGTCTTCGCATTAATCGGTTTTGCATTAGACTTAATTAAAACGATGAAAATGCTTATTATGTTTTATCTCCTTTCTCGCAGTGTAGCATTCATTTATATCGATAAAACTGTTATAACAAATGGCTGGACATGCTGATGCCCTTATGCCAAGTGCCACGCTCGCACGTGAATCCTGGCTTAAGATGTTCATGGACAATATGATTCAGTACACGCGACTGAAAAATAACGGGTCCAATTTTGCGGACGGGGAGGCTTCATTACGGAATGCTGCCATAACTGACGGTAAGCTCAAGTACTTGACTGAGCCACTACCGCCTAACCCAGGCCCCAATGTAGGAGCAAATGAATCACTTGCTTATAGTGATTTCGTAATGGAGGCGGGTGCGATAAAGAACGTACTCATCTTTTCAATGGAATCCAATTTGCAAAGACGATTCATTGCCCAAGGTGCAAACAAGATTTTCACCACGCTCACTAACGAGTTCTCAAAAGCACCACAGATCGTTATGTATGAGCATACCACTCGCTTCTTTGAGGCGAAACTCCAGAAGGGCCAACCGGTTAGCCCACACATTCTCGATATGATCGAGAATCTCGAACAACTGGAGGCACTTGATTGAAAAATCAAAGAGAGCGTGGTCATTAACCGCATGCTTCATTCACTCCATGATGGTTTTGCCCAATTCAGGGCAAATTACTACATGAATGATTTGAAGAGAAATCCTCATCAGCTACACTCACTTCTCATACAGACTGAGAAGGATCTGAAATTGAGTGGGAGCCTGAAGCAGGACGTTCTCATGATTGCAAACAAGGGTAAGGGTAAGGGCAAGGCTCAGACAGACCTAGCTGTAGGAAAGCCGAAGTTCAAGAAGCCAGGAAAGGGCAAGAGTGGGCCTGGTGAGACTAGCAGTAGCTCACAAGGCAAGACAAAAAGCAAAGAAAACATGGAGTGCCACCATTACCACAAGACTGGACATTGGAGGCGGAACTGTCCCGTGTATGCAGAAGACGTAAAAGCAAGCCGTGTCACTCCTGTTGGTATGTCTTCTTTTATTCATATGATTGAGATTAACCATGCAAGTTTCGGAACTTAAGTACTTGATACTGGTTGTGGTTCTCATCTGTGTAATCATTTGCAGGGCCTAAGAAACATCAAAACTCTTGAAAAGGGTCCATTACTAGTAATAATAAGAATACATATTACATAATATACATATTAATTAGATGCTAATTACCAAATAGAGGTTGAGTTAAATAAGGAAACTAGGTTTTCCCTTCTTTCCTTGGGATCTCACGGCTCAAATAGGGCAAGAAAAGAAGTTTTCTACTAACCCTAATTTGACACAATCTCACGGCACACACAAGTGAACAAGAGAAAGAAAATTCTGATTTTTAACTCTCTTATTCATCTTCATATTCATCATCAATATACACACAAATTAGAAGTAATTTTTGGGTATTCGTTCTAGCACGACGAAGGCATTTCTTGAACCATCTTGGGTGTAACGATTAGGAGAATACCTACTTTGGTATTTGTTCTTAGGCCTTTTACTAGGACCGAAGGTTATTTCTTAATCTATTGTTTATATTATGCAATTTAATTTATGACTAGTAATTCATATAGTTATAATTTCATTATAATCCGAAAATTATTTAAAGGGAAGTATACCGATATTTCCCACAGTCGTTAGGGTGGGGCAGTCTTGGTAAGGTCTGGGGGCGGTCGTGGTAAGGTATTTCTCTCTTTTTTTTTTTTCGGTTCAGATCTACTATTGTGGGTCATTTTTGTGGTCGAGGGGTTGTGGGGGTGTCGTGGTGATTCTGGTGGTTGTTGTCGGTTCGTGGGTCGTGGGTAGCGTGTCGTGGGTTGCTAAAGGTGGTTGTGGGTGGTGAGGATGGGGGTGGCTGGTGTTGCGTTTATTCTCATTCTTTTTTTTTTGTTAAATTTCTATGTTGTGTTTTTTTTTCCAGAACTGATAAAGGGGTCTCACATGTCAATGACCTCTAGTAACACAAATATTTTATTAAAGTTACACACCTTATATATTAAAGTCACATATATAGTCTATTAAAGTAACACAAATAGCCTTAAAAGTAACATTTTTTTTCCCTAGTTCTGAAAAAGTTACACATTATCTTTTAAAGTAATATAAATTCTCTATTAAAGTTACCTATCTTATTTATTAAAGTCGCATATATCGTCTATTAAAGTTACACATTTTATTTATTAAAGTTACATATTTATTAAAGTCACATATATCATATATTAAAGTAACACAATATTTATTAAAGTAACACTATTAACGTAACACAAAATGATCTTAAAAGTTACACGTGTTGATGTCAGATCTGTTTCTTTTTTTAGTTTTTTACTCTTGTTTGCATTTTTTTTCCTAGATCTACCTTTTTTATAAGTGTGGGTTGGTTTGTGGTGGTCGGATTACAGTTACACTCATAGAGGACTACAATTACACTCATAAAGTATTACAGTTACATTCTTAGAGGACTACAGTTACACTTATAAAGGACTACAGTTACACTCATAAAGGACTAAATTTGTAGTAAATTACATAAAATTCAACATGTAATAAAATTCAAAAAATTTCACTCAAAATGACCTAAAATAACTAAAGATATACTCGTAAAATATTAGAGTTACACTCGTAAAATATTAAAGTTACACTCGTAAATCATCAAAGTTACAATTGTAAAATGTTAAAATTATATAAATTCAAATTTTTATATACAAAACCGTCTTAAAAAAGTTAAAGTTACACCCGAAAATCAGCAAAGTTTCACTCGTAGAATGTTAAAATTATATAAATTCAAATTTTTATATACAAAATCGTCTTACAAAAATTAAAGTTACACTCGAAAATCAGCAAAGTTACACTCGTAGTGTGACAACCCTCGCGAATGCGGAAATATAAAACATAAAAGCATGTGAATTATATAGCGGAAATATGAAGTTTTTAAAACTTTTATACATGCAAGAAGAAGTATACGAGGAGTGTCAAATATTACAAACTAAAGTATGAAATACAACGAAGAGACGAAGTCTCTCAAAATGTTATAAATGTCAAAGTGATTAGCAACTAGCTATAATAACGTTTAGAGGTAATTCTTCCGGGGGCAACGCCCGCTAGCTCACACCCGAACCCAAAATATCATAAGCAAAAAGCCATCCAAATCAAGCAACCTGTTCATCCATGAAAAACATGAACGCCACAGTCAGTGGGGAGTAACTCCGGGTTCTCCCAGCCATATCACATTAAACGTACATAAAAGGAAATACAAAAGATAAGCATGCATATATAGATATACATGTGAAATACGATAAGAATAGATAGGCAATTCAATATATAATGATAAGAGCATATGTAATACAAATCCAAATCCATCATGTTATACAAAGACTCGGGGAAGACACTCTTAGGCAACCGAATACGCGCACTAGGGCTTGCATCTCACCGTTAGCGGTATAAGTTTGATAAGATTGAGACTCGGCAAACAAACCATGCCAAGTCATGCGATGATCATAATAAATCCATCATATTATCATCCATTC